>CAUYQU010038785.1:0-45212 GCA_963574635.1 Cheracebus regulus
GAGGGGAGGAAGGGGAGGAAGGGAGGGAGGGGAGGAAGGGAAGGGAGGGAGGGGAGGAGGGGAGGGAGGGGAGGAAGGGGAGGGAGGGAGGGAGGGGAGGAAGGGAGGGAGGGAGGGGAGGGAGGGAAGGGAGGGGAGGAAGGGAGGGAGGGAGGGGAGGGAGGGAAGGGAGGAGATGAAGGGAGGGAGGGGAGGGAGGGAGGGGAGGAAGGGGAGGGAGAGACAATTGACTCCCAACAGGCAGCCTTTGTAGCTCAGAGGGGAAAAGAGAAAAGCCCCACACCACTCTTCTGCAGCCGCCATGAGGAGGGTCCCCCTTCCCATCTGCTGGGAAACCAGGATCTAAGCTAATGAGCCCACGAGGGTCCCCACTGGCTTTGTACATGAGGCCAGCAGTGCTCCCATATCAGACACGCAGCTTTTGGGGACTGCGGCCTCCTTTGTGACAACCCGGGACCTGCAGGCTCCTGTTGCGAGCTCACCATGGGTTCCCCGGCTACATCACGAGGGTGACCACACGGGAGTCCACAGAGCCAGGAGCCCAAACGGCAACAGACAGTGGCAGGGACTGTAGCTGCTGGGCCACGTGGGGACATCAGAGCTTTTCAACTGTTTGCCAAAATGCAAAGTCAGGACGTTTTGCATTAAACCAAAAATTCCAGTTTTCTTTTCTCCCAACTCGCCACATGATCAAGAATGACAGGCTCTGTGCCTGGTGCTTTGGCAGGAGCCCAAGAAGAACTGGAGTTTTGTTTTCAGGTGCAGGGTAGGGGCCCAGCCATGCCACCTGCCCCCACCCCGATGCCAGGCAGGGAGGCAGGTCCTGGGCCTCTAGGGAGGTCCTGGCCCCTTCCTGCCACCCCATGGCTGCCGCCCAGCTGGCCCTCGTAGAAAACATGACAGTGAGGACCCTCTAAATACTCCTGCCCACAGTTCCAGAGCTGTTCTCAAGACAACGAATATCGAGGCCCACATTCAATCTGTGTTATGAGAGGCAAAATAAATCTATGGGTCTCAATTCAGCTGCACTGCCAAGGGTCACATCCACGTATTCATTACCAGCAAAGCTCAGGCCCAGCACATGTTTGGCCTACGGTCCTTTCATAAGCCAGTGATGAGAGAGTGCAGGGACCCCTCTTAGGGGCCTGTTAGGCACCCCCAGCATGGAGATAAAGGAAAAGCTTGAGTGCCTTCAAGGGAAATTCCAGGCACCCAGCAAGCTCTGAGAAGTGAAGGAGCAGCTTGACAGGCAAGAAGGTAACAGGAGCCTAGGACAGCAGCCCGCAAGGAGGGCAGAGCCTCCGAGTGTTCGGTCCCTGAGGAAACCAAAGGCAACATCTTGGTCTACGTCCCTGAGTTGTTTTTCAGAAACCTGGACCCCCCACAGAAGGAAGACGCCAACCATTGTCACGCCATCAGAGAAGAGGAAACTGAGGCCTGAACCCTGATCGCTTTTTTTTCCAAAATTCTTCCTGAGGGACCTGAAGAAAGTCATACCCACCAGCCAGACCTTAGCCTTCCTTTCTGATGACCCCAAGCTTTTAGGCAAATCCTTAACCAACTGCAAATCAGAGAATCGATGCATCCACCTATGACCTGCCAGCCCCCACTTCCAGATGTCCTGTCTTTCAGGCCACGTATTAATTTATGATTTTGCCTGTAGCTTCTGCCTTCCCCAGATGTGCCCCTGCCTTTAAAAACTCTTGCATGCAAGCCAGCACGGGGGTCAGGTCTCAAGTGGGAGTTGCCCAGTTCTCTCTGCTTGGCGCCCTGCCAATCAATGCCCTCCTTTCTCTTGCTGTGAAACCTTGGTGTGGATGCTTGGCTTTATTGTGCTGGGCAAGTGGACCCCGGGTGGGTTCAGTAACAGTAACAGGGAACAAGGAGAGAGGCTGGGGGACTCAGAGGCCAGCCCCCATGAGCAGGTGGCCAGAGGGACCTCCACTCTAGGGAAGGGGTGGCTGCTTCTCGCCTACAGCTGGTGATAGCTTCCCTGGGACACAGGCTGTGGTTGTCAGACGCTTTTCAAAACTTTCAAGAGAAAGAAAACTGGTCAGTTTCCAGATGAGACTGATTGGAGGGAAGGTGGCATGGTGTGAGGCCCCCAGAAAGCTGCCTTGTCACTAGAACACCAGGGAGCATGGAATTCTGGGCCTGGCTCCCTCCTCGAGACCCATGCATCTGGCGGCCTGGTGCTTCTGTGCCCTGGTTTCCACTGGCAGCCTGGAGAGAACGGCAAGGACGTGGCCTGTGGGACTGCTGTGAGGTTGGCATGAGATGAGCACAGAAGTTCCCAGACAGCCCCAGGCCCTTTGTCAACACTGGGTAAAATCAACAGAGGGTCAGTTCCAGAAGGAAGTCAGCCCCGGCAGTGGTGCTGGCCAACTCGCAGAGAGCCTGGATGCTCCCTTTCCACCCTGCGCCCAGCGCCCCTGTGGCATCACAGCACACGGGCCTGAGCAATGGCCACAGGAAGTCCCTGGGGCAGGAAGGGCCAGACCCTGGGACCAGCTGCAGGACAGGGCTCCAGGCCAGATGGAAGGGGCCGACGGCTGCTGCTAGCTGTGTGTGCCTGGACAGGGAAGAATGGACGCCCTACCTGTCGGACAAAATCCTGTGAAGTTTCCAGGGTTGCGTTGCTCATTGATGGCATGGCCCCCTTCACACACTTTGCAATTGGAGGGTGCACGTGCTTTGAAAATGAAAAAAAAAAAAACAAAACTATATGGGTGCTCCGATCCTACTGTTAACAACCAGAATTTGATAGACTGAATTTGTAATTGGCCAAAACAGATAAGCAAACTGAACAAGGTCAATCACTAATCTATCCATGTCCTGCAAAGACTGACAGGCCGGTCCTCTTTCAGGAATTTTCACTTCCTGTGCTCACAGCCATGAGCTTCTGTGAAGAGCAAGGAACAGATGTGCTCCTGGGGTATGTGCTCTCGTCAGCAGCTGCCTCTAAGGGCCACCTGCTGTAGGTCCTCAGGTGCCACTGAGAAGTGAGACAGTGGGTCCTGGAACCCCGCCCCAGCATGTCAGTGAGTCTTTGGAAGCCAGCGCAGAACACTGCTAAGTGGCTGCTCATGAAATGATCCCCTCATCACATCCATCTCCCTCCCATGACCTACTTTTGGCCTTTTGTAAGCCGGCACTTGTAGAACTAGGTCATGATGTGAGTGGGGCTTTGGCGATGGATGTTTTAATAGACTTCCCTTCGTCTAGGCCTTGGACCAGGTGAAGCTTATTATGAAGTAGAAATGGGCAACCTGGAAGAGGTGCGGTGGATTGAAATGATCGGGTCCCACTGTTTCCCATGCAGGACAGTCCCCTCCCGGTCCTGGCTATCAGAACTCTTGGGGTCTTTTCTTCAAGAGTCACACTCACATGCACACTCCAGTCACTGCCACGGTTAACTCTTGAGAGATGATGAGCTGCTGAAACGACTGCCCACACAGCCTTGATTAGAGAGTGTTCAGGGTCCGTGGGCCAAACCACCAGGCGGCCCAGGAACCTGGCTGCAGGACAGGAGCCTCACCCAGGTTTACTACTCAGCATCCTTAAGAGCCAGCAAGTTCACCCACACCCCAGTAAACACATGGGCTTGATGACAGACCTTGCAGCCAAGGAACCGAGAATAAATCAGTGCGGATGGAGGGTGTTCTCAGCCTACTGTGAAATCTCAGCATCCCAGCAGGCAAGCTTCGCAGTTCTCAGGGGCAGATAGAGGGAATGCTTTCTCTGTAGGAATCTTATCGGGAATGTAAGAATTTTCCAGATATTTATTTTACAGTATACCCATGAAAAAAATGAGTTTTACAATTTAGTGTATCAATGCCCTCAGAGCAAGAAATCAATGCTGAGGACGAAGATATGGGCAGGCATCCGGGACGCCTTCATCTCAGGCAAAGTGATTAGCTCCGTTTCTGATGAAGCAGCTCGGAAGTCTAATGTCTGCCGGACGCTTGCCAAGCATGAACATCTTCTTGTCTTTCTCTGGCTACAAAACGGCCACAAAGTCTCTTAATGCATACACACATTTTATGATTCACGAGCCTATTTGTAAAATGCTACAGATAGTCTTAAGGGGGTGTTGGGAAGTGCCCACTGCTGGTCAAAGCAGACAGAAGCTTCTTTGAGGATCTTTTTCTTGGTCGCTGCAGAGGGGGCATCTCCGAGTCTGCCGTCTAGTCTCAGCAGTTTGCTTTAGGGGAAGGACTTTTTAAAATGAATTCTGCATTGTGGTGAAACACACGAGAGTTTGTGTGGCAGTGGGTGCAGAGCAGGGTCTTCCCGGCACAAACCGTGGAATTAGAGGGGCAGGAGGGGATCCAGACAAGGAAAGATGACTTCTAGGCCACGGCCCCAAATGTGGATTTCTAGGTCCTGGTGGTTTGGACTGGGGCTGGTGTTCCCCAGGTGATTCTGACGTGCACACTCCTGGCAGGGGCACAGGTAGGTGATAATTCCAAAAGGCAAGGCCTGCCTACTCCATGGGTGACACAGTCCTGCTCTGCTGCTATACATGTTGTCTCATTCACTTATGATATAGTTTGGATATTTGTCCCCACCAAATCTCATGTTAAATGGAATTGCCAGTGTTGGAGGGGCCTGGGAGGAGGTGTTTGGATCAAGGGGGTGGATCTGGCATGAATGGCATGGGCCATCCTCTTGTGATGACTGAGCTCCTGCTCTGAGTTCTCAGGGGACCTGGATTTTTAAAGGTGCCCCCACCTTTCTCTCTCTCACTCCTGCTTTCATCGTGAGACATGTCTGCCCCAGCCTCACGTTCTGCCATGATTGGAAGCTTCCTGAGGCCTCCCTTGAAGCTGAGCAGACGCCAGCACCATGCTTCCTGTAAAGTCTGCAGAACTGTGAGCCAATTAAACCTTTTTCCTTTATAAATTACCCAGTCTTGGGTATTTCTTTATAGCAATGCAAGAACAGCCTAATACAATTTTTGACCTGCCTCCTCTAAATAATGGAGGACACACCTTCCCACCCCTGTAATCCCCCAAGTAATCCCACCATGGGTCTTTAGCCACCAAGTGATAATGGGAGCTACCTGGTCCTGAGGTTGGTCATCACCCCTGGCACCCATGGCCATTCCTGGGTCAGGAAACAGTGCTGGCATTTTATGTGGAACGAATCTCTCTTCTTTAAGGGACCCCATCAGCCCAGCAGGCATGTGGGTGTTCCGATGGTAAATGTACACGTCCAGCTCTTTGACAGAGGCTAAGGCAGGGGTTGGCCAACTCCAGCTTCCATACAAACTCCCAGGCACCAGACATCTCCTCCAGATTCGGGGCTTGTGCCTTACATCACAATCCTCCTGGGCAAATCGAAACTACATGGAATGCACGTTCTTGCCCCCGCCAAACACACAGCACACACCAAGTACACATTCTCATGAGTGTCCCTTCCTGAGCTCCACACAGCAGGAGTGCTGAGAGCACAGACGCTGGCATACTGCAAATCACTAAATTTCTGGGTTGAAGATCTTTCTGATCAGATTTTCAAACAACTTTAAATGAATAACACTCCACTGGAAAACACGCCCAGAGTTATATAGGCTTTCAATAGGAACATTTCAAATGCTGAATATAGATGCAGCTGATATTTACAGCTATCTCCAAATGACGCGAACCCAGCCATTAGCTAAGTTTACAACTGATTTTAATAAGAACCTTCACCATGTGGAAGAACCCCCCACCCCTTTTCCCTCTTTCCCTCCTTTTTTACCCCTAAAATATGAGACTCTGCTTCATTACATCCTCAGATGCCAGCTGCGTTGAGAGCTTGCAGCCGCCAGCATCTGCCAGTGGAAGTCCACCGTTTTCCTGAGACTTTGATAAGGCAGGTGACCTCTAGACTGTGACATCGGACACCCAGAGCCGGTCCACCGACTGGTGCGACCTCAGCCAAGTCTCGGAATTTCAGCCCCTTCTTCCCCTTCCATGATTGCCACTCCTGTCCCCAACTCCTCCCTCCTGCCTGGTCTGGCCTTCAGCCCTGGGGTGTGGGAGAGCTGTGTGTGCACCTCTGGTCTTGGCATGATGGTCCTATCCTGCACCCTGGTGCCGCCTCTTGCCATGCTGCTGGGGGGCTGGGAAGAACCCCCCACTAGCTCTGCACGCATCATTCACATGCTGGTCTTCCCTGTGCCTGCTCAAATGCCTCCTTCCCCAGGGAATCTAGCTTGATGCCAACACTGATGCCCACCTCACAGCCCACAGGTTGCCCACCTGCAGTCACCAAATCACGCTTGCCCTTGTCCAGGCCTCACTTCTCTTGTGCTAATGTTCCCTGGGGCAGGATGTGAGTCCCTCCATGGGCGGGTCCCTCTGTGGGCAGGAGGCATAGTTTGGGCACTGGCTGGTGGTGGGGCTCTGAGAGCTGGGGATTCTGCTTAGACACAGACAAGGTGATTTCCTCCATGCCCTAAGTTCTCGGCCGTCTCAGAGAACCAACCATAGACAGGCAGCTGGCTCTCCTGCTGCAAGATGCCGCAGCCTTTGTGCCTAGGCCCACCCTACCATCTGCAGGGGGGTGGGTTTGCTGCTCCAACCAGGCACAGTGAATCCCACACCTCCTCCAAAGACCGGCTTGGAACCCAGGCAGGTCCGGGTCCATGCTGCATGCGCTGTGAAGGCCCAGGGTAAAGCCTGTGAGAGAGGCTGCTTCTGCCCTGAGGATGTCAACACAATAGCCGGTGCTGTGGAGGCACAGCGGGGAGCGGGTGGAGCCCAGCTCTCCGATTCCCGAGCCACTCGCCGACCAGCCCAAGCCGCCTTGCCCTCTGGGCTCCAGGTGGCCAGGCTGCATCATTTTTGTCCGGCCGTCGACGCCAGTAGAGGCTTCTATGCTGCAGAGCAGGTGAAGACACTGCTCCAATCCCAGTGGCGACTCACACTAAGCCATGGAGTCCAGGTGGGACAGAGCCAGGGATTCGCTGCAATTCCTGAGGCAGCCTGGCTTTCAGCACTGCTGTTTAGAAGCCACTGGGATGTCCCCCTGCCACCAGGTCCTCCTGAACACACACCCCTCTCTTGGTTCTCTCTCTACTGTAAACCCTGCCACAGCCTGCTCTGTCTCCATCACAGTGGGCTCCGCCACTGTCCACCTGCTCTCCTCAGCAAGGGGCCCTTCTCAACCCAGGTGACCCAGCCTCAGTCACCAGCTTGTCATTAGCGAGCTCAGGGCTAACCGCACAGTCCTCAGTCAGCCAGCGGGATGGGGGTGGGGGCACTCGTGTGGCTGACAGTGTGCACAGGCACGAGGAGTGGCCCCAGTCACCGAGGAGCAGATTGTCACCTGGTGGGGACTTCTCCAGGCTGCTGTCCCCCACGGTGAGCATTAAGACCCAACTCAACAGGGGACACATGGGCTGCCTGGGACCTTTTGTGTTTTGCTACATAGACTCATTTGCATATTTACTTCCACTCTTAGGAGGAGGCAATATTCTCTGACAGTATTTATTTACACACTGTCTGATTGACCGAACACATTTTTAGGGGCACAGGAAGGATGCTTATGTTTGTCCAACACTAAGGGAAAATGCGCGCTGCAAACTTGAATGCCCAGCACGGTCTCACCGCACAGCAGTGCGCACGGAAACAGCAGGACACGACCCCGTCCTGACAGTGATGCCTTCCCCGCCGTGGAGTCATGGGCGGTTTAAATTACCTTATTTATACGTTTTAAAGCAAACTTTTTATTTTACAATAGTTTTAGATTTGCAGAAAAGTTGCAAAGATAGCACAGAGAGATCCTGCCTGTTTCCCCTGCTGTTCACACCTTACCTCAGTATGGAACATTTGTTAGAGTGAGCGTCAATACATTGTTACTAATGAAGTCCAGAGTTCATTCTGATGGCCTTTGTTTTTCCCTAACGCCTCTTTTCCATCCCAGGATCCCACATGACATTGAGCTATCAGTGTCCTTGAACTCCTCTTGGCTGTGACGCTTTCTCAGATTTTCCTTGTTTTTGGTGACCTTGGTGGTTTGAGGAGTATGGGTCAGGTATTCTGTAGAAGGTACCCCCCACTTTTTTTTTCTTAGAAAAAACATTTGTCTTTCTTTGAGTGAAAGCTAGTCCCTGAGACACAGTGAACCCCACTTGTTCTGTGGGTTTTACTTAAAATTTCCTCCCGCAAAGCACAACTTCTAGGAAGAGCAACCCGGCCACGCACTGCTGGCCAGCAATCTCTCATGCTCCCTGAAAACCCTCCGTCTCCATTTGGATTCCTGGCTTCCAATAAGAACTAAAAATAAACCAAATCTACTTACAAAGTAGCTGTTGAGTGAGCTAATTTAACACCACATTATCTGAAGACAGTTATTATAATCAAGATGGCTGTGCCTTGTCCTACAATCTCCTAATTAGATGCCATACCAAAAGCTATTCTAGCTTTTAGAAAAATTACCTTTGGGGAAAATGTATATATTTATAAATGTCTGCTGTGTATATGTGTATATGTATTTATTTTTAGTTGTTGCATCTGACTCAAGAAACTACATCCTGGTAAAAAATCTCACACATGTTACAAACTCACTTAGGAAAACAAAATACTCAAAAGTCTCAAAATGGGGCATATTTCACTAAAGTTGCACTGTTGGAAAACCAACATGGTTACGAGCCAGTGAGTCGAGTAATTTTAATTCTTCCAGCAGCCTGGGGCGACCACAGCCTCATGTCTGAATAGGTGGACCTTGCTGTTTCTTTGCTCAAATCTAAGTACTCTGAAAACCTCCTGATCCACAAGGTCCACAGTTCCTTTCTCAAACACTTAAATCCCACCCAGCACCAGCCTCCAGCCTCCACTTTCTCCCAGCAGTTCCCACCCAGTGTGAATAAGACAGAGCGGGTTCCAGTGAATAGATCTCACCTGGAGATCCCCCAGCGTGAATAAGACAGAGCGGGTTCCAGTGAATAGATCTCACCTGGAGATCCCCAAAAAGCCTCTCGTGAGTTGCTGCTCTCATAATGTGCAGATCCACCCTACGCTAGAGTTGGCTCGGCCTTTTTCTCCCCCAGCTCTTGCAGGCAGACTCATCTGTATATGTAAATATGGCAAAATGATTGGCACCTAGTAGGTACCATGTAAATATCCACTGAACTAATTATTTGGTACAATTAATTCTCTGATACAATTCTGCCCAACTTGCAGAGTTGCCAAAATGAAAGCTTAATCCTTAAGGGAGAAAGAAAAAATAATCATGTGGATACAATGTAATGTATTCAGTAGTGAGTTCTTGAAATCTCTTTCACCAAATGGATCCCAGAAAGCCAGCTGCAATTGAGAACCAGATCACCAATGGTAGGAGCGTGAACTGAAGAAATACATGCAACCAAACTGTTTAAACATTTACATTGCAGTCATAATGTTTCCAGTTTAAGGCTGAGCTATTACTATAACTGGATTTTAATGAGGACAGGGAATTGTCTAGAGTTTTGTATTTTGCTTGCACCACACATGCAAAGTAGAGGCACGAGTGTCTATGCTCCATCAAACACAGACGTTTCTGAACTGGTCATTTTGGGAAAGACGCATTTCTGTCATAGTGTGTCACACACACCGTTTACTCCCCTTGATGCAAATATTTAATGCAAATAATAAAGTCACTTTGGTTTTGTTGTTCTCCATATTCAGAATTCTTATGGGGAGCCAATGACTCTCAAATCCCATCTGGTGTGAGATTAATTTATGATACTTGAGCTGCATTCATCTAATTCAACTACCATGTTTTGGTACCATCTCCAGACTTCTAATGGACCTGGCAGACTCCCGCATGTCTGAATTTCTTTCTCAACACATCAACAGAGATTTTCCACTTTTATTAATAGTGAAGATTTAATGAAAAATGGAAACACCACGTGAACCTTTGCATACTATGAGTCAATCGATAAACCCATTTGTCTTAACACAAGCAAACGTGAGGACTGGGCTTCCCTAAAAACACATGAGAACATTAGCATCTTGGGAGTGAAGACTCGTGCCAATTCTTTCCATCTTTCTTTTTCCCGCCAACCTGTGCTGAGCGCCTGTGGCACGCCGGGCAGCATGTCAAGCATGGGGTCAGGGGTCAATCATGGACTACATGGGAAAGAACAAAAGTGGCTGCACCCATGCCCCCTTGGCCCCTGGCACAAACCTTCCTAAGCAAGGGCTGAGTGGAGCACAAGCCTTAAGGGCACTTTCCCCCAGTCCATGTTGACACTGGGGCCACCTGCAGGGTCCCAAAGCCGGAGTGCCGGCCCCCTTCATCTGCAGTGCTGATTTCTCACCTAACGATCACAGGCTGTAAAGACAAAAGGAAGAATCACCCTCAGAACCTTTCACTCCTGAACTTAACACCACGCTCCCATTGACTGGATTCCAAAGTGGGCCGTCCTCAAGCGACGCCTAACTCCCAGAAATGCAATGCTCTGAAACATACTGAATCTGCGTTTGGAGGGTTTAGGGCTCATTTCCAGCCACCCTCCAGACAGGCCGGGAGCAGAATGCCATGGCTGATGATGGCGCCACACCCTCCTGCTCTTGTCTTCAGTTAACTCTTTAGGCACCACCTTGCTGCAAATCTTGAAACACTCCACACCGAACCAAATCTGCCCAATGAGCCTTGCTGGCATCACTTCCCTCCCTCCCCAGATGCGAGTGAAAGCAGATGAGGATTTGAAAGTAATCTCTATGAGGAAAAGGGCCCACAGCCCTATATCTTGAGCAAAATGTTAAAGAGTGAACAGTGAACGCTGAGCTGGGTGAAGAGAGGGAAACACCTTCCCCCACACTCGGAGGCTCTAGGTGGCCTGCCTTGGCTACATCATCCTGTATTTTCCCCATTAAATCAGACACTTCTTCTCAATTAAGCCCTTGGGAAGGACACGGTGAAAGCGCCGAGGCCGTGCGTGCGAGTGTGGAAGCGGAGCGTGTATTTTCTGACTGACTCTGTGCTGAGATCACAGGCAGTGCCACCACCCACAGCTGTCAGGAAAGAGTCCATGTAATTGTTCTTCTGGTACCAATTTAGGCCATGAGTCAGGTTCGCAGGTGGCAGAGACGCTGTCATCTCAACATCCCGATTGTGCCTGACATGCAGGTGAGGCTGGGTGTTTAAGGAGGGCTGGAGCCTGGATTCTCTGCTCCACTGAAAAACAGCCACACACGTGTCTATACCTGGAGGAACGCGGTCAGGAAGAAATGGCTCCACTGCTGACAGTGGCATCTTGGGCAGTCACAACCTCTACGGGCTTCAAAAGCCCCCTCAGTTGAGAACCTCTGGGTTAAAGGAAGAGAAGGCCCAGGGTGTCACCACAAACACCCCACCTCTGTCTAAGGTCATGTTTAAGGAACCATCGCAAGCATCATTTTAGCATATGTGTCCCTGGAGACAGTGAGAAAAAACACAATCTGAACATCTGAGTATCCAACAGGCCTCCTTGAGAGAAGGACCTCCTGGATTTCAGGTCAGCCAGCCTCAGCCACAGGAAGACGTGGGCAGCCCAGAGGGCAGCAGAGGCTCACGCCCCCGTGCGTGGCTGGCAACGAAGCCAGCCTGTGGGAACAGGCCCCAGTCTTCAGTATCACCTGCAGGATCTGAGGCATAGAGCTCTGAATCCTGGGACCTGAACGCCCTCCAAGAAAGTTGCAAATAGTGAGGTCCTTGTTCCCAAGACAGGAGTACCTCAGTCCAACAACAGGCCATGGGGAAGGCCACCACAGCCCAGGGATGGCGACTGGGAAGGGAGTGTATCTCAGGCCCCTACAGAAAACTGGACCACAAAAGGCCTCGTTGGCCAACCTGCTCGTGTTCTTCTTCTCCCCCTCAGGGCGAGCCAAAGACACATAGTTCAGACAGCAAAAACACCTTCACATTGGGAGACCAAATGCCAGAACTCAGATGAAATTCAAAAGAAAACTGTCCTTCTGTACTCACGGACTTGACATGTTGAATAACATTAAATATAAATTGTTTAATAAATAATAATTATGTAATTTATACCATTGCTTAACAGTAATTTATTTAATGATAAATAAGAGAATGTGGCTCACTCTACATTGGATTCAGTTACCCTAAAGCCAAATGCTATGCCCTGAATTCAAGGTAAAGTATGACCTATGTCCTTATGACATATGACCTCTAACATATGACCTACGTCCTTCTATGAGACTTGGGGAGATTTAGGGTAAGTGACGACCCTACCCCAACATCCAGGACACATTTACTCTTCAGCATTCATGATCTCAAATATTCCACTCACGCAGGAAAAACATCTGGGCTGCTTTTTCTGAAGATATTTTCTATTTGCTTTTAGTCATGCTGGCTGATGATCTTTACTCTTACGACCTCTTTTCCTATTTTCCTTTGTCCTTCTGTCAAAGCAAGTCCTCCATATTTGCCATGTGGAGCAACCGACTGAAGACCTGCTCAGCTCCTGCCTGACTCACCTTGCTCCGCCTGCAACTCTGAACGGACACATTTCCTGTTGGCCCAGTTGAGCTTCTTCTCTTCCCAAAGGACCTCACCCTGATCATGTATGTCCTGTTTCTTAGAGCCAGCTGTTCCATCCACAAACACCCCAGGACATCTGCAGCCCAACCGCATGCAAGGGGCCTTCTGTCCAATTCTTATCAAGGTCTTGCTGGGAAGAGTACTGCTCACAGTATTTATCACTTGTTTATTTTTTGAGGCATTCTAGTTTCTCCCTGGGATTCAATCAAGCCAATAAAAGAAAATTCATTTAGGCATAATCATCTTTGATGCAGAAATGCTCATGGGGAGCGACACTTCGATATGATCCCACTGTTTCAGTAAATAAATTGGCCCAAACAACCACAAGGAACCCTCCACTGTGTTTTCTCCAGAAATGTTAAGAATGTGGTTTAATATATTATTTGATGTCTGCAATATACGGGCCGCAGTATAGAATAATTCTTATGGAATAAGCTAGTTCTGAAGAGTAATTTCTGCCAGTAACAAAAAAGAGAATAAAGGTGGTTTCTCCTTAATGACGTTGGTGACTGTTTTGAGTGCTCTTATTTTCCTCTATCCTTTGGGCACCAGGAAGCTCACAGCCATACAGGAGTCTCACCAACAGTGAAAAATTGTGCAGCACCAAGGTTAGAGGGAAGATTTTCACAGATGACTCAGCAACAAAGGGAACAATTCTTAACCACACAACCAGACAGTGTGCCATCTGGAACTCCTCTTTCAGTGAGCTGGAAAAATAATCTCTAGCTATGTATTCTTAGCGTTTTCTTTAACCCAAAACACTTCCTGAACCAGTGGCATACACCAAAAGAACAACCTTTGCCTCACCGGAGGCCAGTCCCAGGGCAACCCTGGGAAACAGAAGGCAAACTCCCGGAAAATGGTAGAGATTTAGAGATGGAAGCTTCCAGGTTACACTCCGGAAAAAAGAGACACCCTAGACCACCAGGTTGCTAAGATGGGAAAAGCACCTCACAGTGGGAGGAGGTTTTAAGGTTCCCATTGAAATTCCGTGTTCGATCCCACTTGGGCCTTGTAGATGCTGCATTGAAGGAGAGCTTCACCATTTTCTATGATGGTTTCTCAGGTTAGATCATCCATGTCAACTGCTTCTTTTCTGGTTCACTGCTTGGCTATCTCATCCCCTCCCACAACTTTGTTTGCACAAATGTGACCAGGAAAGACCATGCAATGCCATCAGTCTAGGAAACTGTGACCCGCAGCCCCCACATTCCCACTGAAGGGCGTCGGCCTGGGCTAACGTGCCCTGTCAGTTCATCTTACTTTACACGGGGTCCTCACTCAGGCATCCTCAGAGGAGCCAGGGGAGCGGAGAACACGTTCTCGCAGGCGCAACAAGTATGTACAAAGACAAGTGTGTCCAGCGTTCGCACCGGAGTCACTTACCTAGAAAGAAGAGAACAGAAAAGTTTCATTAGTTGAGTCTGGTAGTTCATCCCATAATAAGTGACTCCCTAATGACTGGTGGAGACAGCGGCAGGGTGGCACTCATGGAGAGAGCGAGTATTCTGGTGCCCTCTGTTAGTCTGCAGGGCATGGTATGCTTTCCAGAACATGTTCCTTCTGTACAGCCTTTGAGCCTGACACGGCTCTGCTGGGCAGCCGGTGTCAGAAGGTTTTGAGATTCTGCAAGGATGGGGGCAGAGACAGTAGCAGGCCTCTCCTCTCAGCCAGGCCTTGTTCCAGCTGCACTGCTCACCTAATAAATGATTCCCACCTGGACTCTCCGTGGCCTGGTAGAAAGCCAGGTAAACCCCGACAATTCTCAGCACTGCCCAAGTAGGCCACACTCCATTTGTCTCCGTCTCTCCAGGCCTCTCTCTTTCCACCCCTCTCTAGCCGCTCTTCTGCATGGAAGCCAGACATAGTAATGTACTAGCTGTATTATCGCAAGCTGCAGGCTTCAGGGAATGATTGCCATTTAAACTATGAAGCTCTAAACATCAGATAAGGAGACTGGAGGTGGCGGCACCTCCCCCAGCCTGAGTCTATCGGAGCTCAGAGCAGGGGCAGATGTGGCCTGTTCTGGTGTCTACAGAAACGTAATTCTGGTCCTAACCAGAGAAGACCTTGGAAATCATGAACTGTTGGAGGAGAACATTCTCTCCTCTCCATTTCATCAGGGCCATTCCTAGGGGCCTGCCTGCTGTGCACACAGGAATGACACGATGTGGAGGAGAGACGTACTTAGCACGCCACTGCACAGAGGGCTGAGTGCTCCAGGAACTTGAAGACTTTGCATTTCTGGCCTCCACACCAAGAGTGGTCATGTGGGCCTGAGGGCATGCCCACATCGGAGGCTGGATGTCCCCTGAGGGCGTGCCCGCATTGGGGGCTGGATGTCCCCGAGGGCATGCCCGCATTGGGTGCTGGATGTCCCCCGAGGGCATGCCCGCATTGGAGGCTGGATGTCGCCTGAGGGCGTGCCCGCATTGGAGGCTGGATGTCGCCTGAGGGTGTGCCTGCATTGGGGACTGGATGTCCCCAGTGCCAGTTCAGCCTCAAGGCTCGTTCCGGATCTGGGCTGTGAGGCTGTAGGTCAAGTGCTTGACAGGCCAATGATACCAAGGAAACAGGATTTATAAAGACTAAGTATTAACATGTACAGAAAACACCTCTGCCTAACGCTGCAGAGACAGCTCCTCTTCCCATCAGTTAACAGCCCGACTTTCATGTGAACACCAGCTTATGCTACGTGGGTGTCTGTGCCTCCCAGAGGTCTGCTCCTCTCCATGTCTTGAGAGGAAAGAGAACGTCTTGCAAAGCGCAGGCATTCCCTGCCTTCTGTGTCTTCCCAGCGCAGCCAATATTCCTGGTTATTCAAGTCTCTTCGCAGTGAGCTGCAGGGCCTGAGACGCGCACGCAGTCAGCACAGGCAGCCGCCCAGGTGAGAAGCCACTGTGCTTTATTTCTCTCCACATTGTGATGTGGAATTGTAATGACCAAGTACTGAGGACTCTGCTCCTGAGCAAGCATCTGAATTCACACTGCAATTCCGAACGTGCGTGAGCAATGGCTTTATAATCGGTGATTACTGTGCATGCGCCTGCCTCAATGCCCATCTTTTATCACCACCGTGCATCCTCTGAAAAATTTAATTTCCATTTCCCAGTGCAGAACTATGATGATACTTTCATTATTTAACAAACACAACAGTCGTGTGAATGTGTTATAGACATGCAGGACCGTCCTGAGGCCAGGGGACACACTGCTCCTTCAGCTGGGCCACTGCCTCCTGGCTGAGGATGCCATAGCGATTCTGATGGGGAAGTAACAGCCTTGCACCCGGGGCCATTGTCATAGCAACGAGAGTCGCCATAAAACTAAGAATAATAGTTCTCATGGCCCAGCCCACGACTCAGGGACACGTAAGCTGCGCCCGGGCCTCCTGGGTGCTTGGCATGATGGCTCCACTGACCCTTCCGGCCACCCCTGCCACAGACAGAATTGACACCACATCTGGGGAGGAAACAAGCTTCCATGGTACAGGTGGGGGGCGGCAGGAGTGCTCAGAGGCATCTGGCTTAGGGCACAGATGAATTCAGGGTTTCCTCATCACCCCCAAAGCCTCGCTCATAAGCCCTGCTCCTGGCATCTACTCTGCACAGAGGCGAGGAGCTCAAGGCGGATGCCTCCGTGTTCCTGCCCTCGTGGGATGGCAGGTGGCACCAGCCTGTGTTTGTGGGCCGAGATCTGTCATGTGTCTGCAGGCGGAGGTCTACTTTCTGGCTTGGAGCCCTCCTCCCTGTGTGACCTCGGGGACACTATCTAAAGCATAAAGGCCCAGTTCAATAAAAAGGTGGCCCACAATAAACCCTGAGTCCCCCAGCACACCCATGCTCACCTTCTTTAAAGCAGGGTAGAAGGGAGGCGCTGAGAATGAAGTCACAGCTGCCATTCATTGAATGCTTGTTCTGACCAGGCACACCTGCATCCCAGTCCCACATAACCTTCAACAGGGCAGAGCAGTAGGCACTGCTATCCTTCCAGGCGGGGAAAGTGAGGCATGGGGGTGAAAGGACCTGGCCAGAGTGAGCAGCAAGAGGGTCTGGGGATGTGCCCCCAGTCCAGACACTCCTGACTGCCTGACACTGAGGATTGGTGGGCAAAGCTGCCCACTGGCTTCCCCGAACAGGGGTCCAGGAGCTACAAAAGTACAACCACGGACGGGCTGACTTCTACAGTCACAGTGCAGGGAGGCTGGGGGGGACCTGGGTGTCCAAAGCTCCTTCTCATGGGCAATGAGGACCACCGTAAGCGCAGTAACCTCCCCCCATGCTGCCTGGAGGCTGTGCGGCCTGCGAGTCACCATCCGCCCCTGTCTACCACTTAAGGCTCAGGACGCATGGGTTCTATTCTCTCTTGGAAGGAAACTCACTCCGAGGAGAGAAGCCAGGGCCGGACGTCAGGTTCACTTATCCTGTACAGAAGACAGCTGGAGTAAAGGGCTAGGGCAAATCATCCAACCCACGGCCCGCAGACCATGTGTGGCCCAGGACGGCTTTGAATGTGGCCCAACACAGATTTGTCACTTTCTTAAAACGTTATGAGATTTTTCTTCCGATTTTTTTTTTTATAGCTCATTAGCTATCGTTAGTGTATTTTATGTGTGGCCCAAGACAATTCCTCTTCCAATGTGGCCCAGGGAAGCCAAAAGATTGGAGCACCCTGGAGAGAAATTCTGGAGATCCTGGTTAAAGCACGTGGGCTTTTTGGGAGTTCCTCCTGTGGCCATTCAAGGCTTACCTGCAGAGTATAACGGGGAAGGAGGGTCATTGTGTGGTCCTGGGAGTGAATCTTCAAATGCAATGTTATTTTTACATTAGGAGTGGATTTTTAAAAATTCAGCAGTGATTAGACAGTTCTCAAAGATGTAGCTGGAAGCTGGTGCCATGTGTCCCTGATCTGAGTGGGTACAGCATAATTGATTACACTATCAATACAGTCACATGGTAGGAAGAGTTTCAGTGTACACTGCGCCGTCTGAGCTAGAACACTCTGAAACTCCTTTTTCAGTTAACTGGAAAATCAACCGTCCAGCTGGCGGGAACACCTCACCAGTCTCGTTTATTTGCGTATCTGATCAGGTCTTCACACGCTGCAGCCTTGTTTTTTTGTTTTTTGAAACAACAAAGAAGCCAAATCTTTCCATAGCCTGTGCTGTAATCCCCAGAAACATAGTGCAGAGAGGTAGAACTAAAAATCCGATAGCTAAATTAAAATAGAATTCTAAAACAAATTAATTAACATAAGAAAGGAGAGAAAGAGGAAAACAGACTTCACAGAGCAGAGTGAACAGACACACAAACAGGAGGGTTAGACTCGACTCCACCCACCATAACACTCCGGAAAGTACCAGGAGTCCCGTGACAAGGGAAGGGTTATGAAAAACAATGAGGGAAAAAAATCGAGGTTCAAAGACATGCTGCTCACAAGGGACACACTGTGAACACACAGGCAGGTGGAGAGTCAAAAGCTGAAAAATACACACCATGCCAACGGCGAGTGTAAGAGGCTTATTCGCAACCGACATTAACATTGGATAAGAGAGACTTAAGGCAAGACCTTTCACCTGGAAAAAAACAAAACACAAAACAAAACAAAACAGAAACCCTCAGAACCAAAAAAATCACCTGCCCACAACAAGATTGGCACAAGAATGTTCTCAGCAGCTTCACTCATAACAGCCCAAGTGGCTTGCAGTGTTTTCATTGGAAGAGGCAGAACCCACATCAAACCAAGCCCTCAGCACATCCAAAGAACACACAGCACAGCCGGAGAACGCAGCACAGCCGGAGAACGCAGCACAGCTGGAGAACGCAGCTAACCACAGTGAGGAAGTCACAACAGTGGCCACTCTGGGGCCAGAGGAGGGGCGTGGAGGCGGGGCTGATGGCACAAGGACCTGAGAGCTTTCTGGAATGATGTTCTGCACCTTGACTGGAGTCTTGGTCACTCAAATGTAAGCTTTGGTCGAAGCTCCGAGAATGCATACCTAAAATGGATCCTTTTTCTTTATGAAATTTTGCTTCATTAAGTCAATATTGGACACAAATGAGATACACATCGAGGTATTTAGGTATAAAGTATACTGACATCTGCACTTTTATCTTGAAATGCATTGAAAAGTAAAATGGATATAGGGATGGGCAGAGGACAGATACGGGATGAAGCAAACACAGGAACATGTGAATTTTACATTTTTTTTTTTGAGACAGCATCTTGCTACATTGCCCAGGATGGAGTGCAATGGCGTGATCACAGCTCACTGCAGCCTCAGCTTCCTCCTGGTTCAAGTGATCCTCCTGCCTCAGTATCCTGAGTAGCTGGGAATACAGGCATGCACCACCATGCCCAGCTAACTTTAAATTTTTTTTTTTTTTTTTTTTTTTTTTTTACAGACAGCATCTGACTATGTTGCCCAGGCTAGTCTCAAACTCCTGGCCTCAAGTGATCCTTCTGCCTCAGCCTCCCAAAGTCCTGGGATTACAGGCATGAGCCACCGTGCCTGGCTACTTATGAAATTTAGACAGTGCATATATGGATGTCCATGGTTCAGTTCACTCAGCCTTTCTGTAAGTTTGAACGTTTTCATAATAAAGTACCTAGAGAAAAAAAAGTTCCAGGACTTTTCCCTTGTGTGGCACCTAGACCTTCCCTTCCTCTCTCCTGCTGTGTGTCCCTGGCTTGCTGCACTGGACTCTTTTTGTGTGTGTGTGTGACAGAGTCTCACTTTGTCACCCAGACTGGAGTGCAGTGGTGCAATCTCGGCTCACTGCAGCCTCTGCCACCTGAGTTCAAGCAATTCTCCTGTCTCAGGCTCCCGAGTGGCTGGGATTACAGGCAGGCACCACCATGCTCAGCGAATATTTGTATTTTTAGTCCAGATAGGGTTTCATCATGTTGGCCAGGGTGGTCTTGGACTCCTGACCTCAGGTGATCCACCCACCTCGGCCTCCCAAAGTGCTGGGATGACAGGCGTGAGCCACTGTGCCTGGCCTGCCCTGGACTCCCTCCCCTCCCCTCCCCTTCTCTCCCCTCTCTCTCCTTCCTTCTCTCCTTCCTTCCTTCCTCCTTCCCTCCCTCCTTTTTCCTTCCTCTTTCCTTCCTTCCTTCCCTCCCTCCCTCCCTTCCTCCCTCTACCACCCCCCTCCCCCTTTCTTTCTTTCTTTCCCTGAGACAAGGTCTTGCTCTGTCGCCCAGGCTGCAGTCTCCTAGTCTCTTAAGTGGCCGTTCCCACCTCAGAGCCTCATCTGTTCCCTGCATCTCCTGCCTCCTCCCCGGCTGGGCAGTCCCGGCTGCCCTGCAGCACAGTTGCTGTCATCAAGGATAAGCGGGGTCACCAGGCTCCGCGAGGCTGGACTCCCTCCCACAGCTCCTACTGGAGGCTCCAAGACCAAGTGTAGTTAACACGAGGAACCTCGGGTTAGGCTCCCCACTGAGCGCCTGAGCTCCAGGCCTGGGCCATGTTTCTCCTGCTGGAAGGTCTAGATCCAGAACCACGCCTGACACCTCACACACTCAACATGAAGTCCGGAATGAAACACATGAGGCCACTGGCTTCTCTTTCTGGTCCTCAGACTTAAACGAATGGCACTGGGTCCTACAGGGTCATGTTAATTTATTAAAACAGCTGTTTGGCCCCTGCCATGGGCCCCTGAACCTTGAACTCAGCCCCTGTTACTCCCACCATGCAAGGTGGCTCCCTGAGGATAGGCCTCTTCCAGCCTCAGTTTCCCGAGTGCAGAGCATGGCGTCTGGCGGAGGGCCCATGCCAAAGAGTGCGGGCTGGGTGAAGAAACGTCAGCTCAGTCCTTTGCAGCTGATAACACTAGACATGCACGAGGTGCTGTCACACTCGATCACAGCCTCAGGTGCTCCACCTTCCAGAAGAAAATGATAGCTAGAGAAACAGATACAGAATTCACAAAATAGCAAGTAACGCCAGTTTTCAATGAGTCCCTTTCTCTCCAATGCTTTGTTACCCAAAATCGATGCCTTTGACTACAAGTCTCTTAGAGAAATTCTTAACTGCTATGTAATAAAATCTATTAGAGAATAATTCAAGTGCTCCCACATATAGATTTTTGTAGATACAGAATGTTTTAGAATTATTCTCTCACACATATTTTATTAAAAAGCCTCATGCTAAACATCACTCTTCTTGAACCAAAATTACTACCTGCAAGGAAATAGCTATTTTGGAAAGAAAAAAAAGGACAAAAAAGCCTTCCGATTGAGCCCTTCTGTATTTCATCATGAGCTGTTTGTTAAGTATTGAAAGGATAATGGATAACAATGCATTTGTTAAATGAAAAAACTTCAAATATAAAGATCCATTTATGGGTATCTTTCATAGCAGCGTACGATTTTCTAAGTCTATTCAAGTTGATAGACTTCAGCGATTTGCACACAGCATGCAAAACAGAGGTGGGGGTTTCCTTATTGAGTTTAGAAGAAAGGAGGAGGATGAAGCTAACATTTGACACCAAACTTCTCTCAAGTTTGAGGATGAACAGAAGCTGTGATATCTAAGTCAGAACCTGGGACCCAGCCCCCAGAACTCACAGGGCTGGTGCCCAGGCTGGTGCAGCCCCCAGAACTCACAGGGCTGGTGCCCAGCCTGGCACAGCCCCACCGAGCACTTCTGTTGCCACCGGCTCCTGGAATTGTGTGTGATGAGCGGCAGTCGGACAGCCGTTCTCCCCAGCCCGCTCTCCGTCCAGCAGTGTGGCTGCTGAGCTGTTGCAACACTAACCTGGAGAGTCTGCTCCAGAGTGTTCAGGTCTTGTTTCAGGGGGAGTTTTGTGGGAGGCTCTGAGGACCACGGGCCAGGATCTGAGGGAATCCACCTGCCTCCACAGCCATTTGTATGAGCCACTATTCTCCCAGGACTGGGGTGGAGGCCACTTATAGTGGAATGCACACTGGGTTTGCTCTTTTTCTCGGGGGGGGGTCACCCTGAAGGTTTGGGAGTGAAAGTTTATCATGACTCTGACCTGTATCAACACCCAAGAAGACTGGCTAGGGAGATACGAGAGGAGGGGTGAGGAAGGAAGACTAAACCAGACCAGACCAGCAGCCCCATGGTGGAGTGGGAAGCGACCCTGTGGGTGGTGGACATACCCCTGGGGACCCGTTTCCTGCAGGGAGGCACAAAGGGACTCCTTGGCATTTCATCTCATCGGCAGCCATCAGCCATCACGAAGGAGAAGAGCTGGACTGGCATGCGGGTTGCAGCCATGACATCATTGCCTGTGGCCGCTCATCAGCACCCACTTTCCAGCTTGTTTCCTAAGAATTTATTTTTATGGGGCCACAGAGCTGATGACCCGCAGAGGGGGTGACTGCTCTGTAAGAAGCAAAAAATTCAGAGAACTAAAAGTTTACCTGTGGGCATTATTCAGGAGGAGTCAAACAGATCTCTAGGCTAAGCAGGGCAAAGCACGCTTCGCGTATGATGGAAAGAGATCTCTAGGCTAAGCAGGGCATGGCACACTTGACAGATGAGGGGACTCTGGAAAGGCCCACATCGAGTGTGGGCTACAGCACTGATACAGGCCTGTATGCAGCCTCTCCTAGGAAACAGTCAAGAGAGAGAAAAGTCCACTTGGGTCAATTCCCAGGAAAATTCCTGAGCTAAAATTAAATGGTTTTGAGTGACTTACTCAAGTCTAATTTACACACTTCATTCAAACCTGCTGGGTTCCACCTATGTCTCTGCCATGGGCAAATCCCAAGCCCCGGTTGACCTTTCCAGGGTGACAGGCACAACTGCTCAAAGCTGCAAATGATTCTCCATCCGTCTCCAGCGCCAACATGGCTCATCCCCTGATCTTTTATGGCTGCTTCAACTTACCATCAGGTTTTGGGTTAACTGAGGACTCCCCACAGTGGTCTTCCTTAACAACACAATTTAAAGCAGCCCTTCCCCAGACATTCTGTCCATCCTCCAATATTTAATGTTTTGATTCTGTACATGGCACTTCCTGCTTCCTGATACTGTCATTACACATGGGCTTGTTCATTATATGCTGCCCCCCTCAGACTGTGAGTGCCATGAAAGGAGGCATCTCATCTGATCTTTTCACTATGGCATTGCCAGCCCAAATGATGCCTGACACACAGCATGCCACTATCTACCTAAAAGAGTCTTCACCAGGAAAACAAACTTGCATAGAGCCCAGCCAGCATCAACATCACCACCGTCAGCATTAGCAACATCAATACCACCAACATCAGTATCAAGAACATCAACATCACCAACAACAACAATGTTAATACCACCAACATCAGTATCAGCAACATCAGTACCACCAACGTTGACACCACCAACATCAACATCACCAACATCAGTAACAGACACCACCTATATCAACACCACCATCAAAACCAACATCAACAATGTTAATGCCACCAACATCAGTATCAGCAACATCAGTACCACCATCAACACCACCAACATCAACATCACCAACATCAGTAATATCGACACCACTTATATCAACACCACCAACATTACCAACATCAGTAATATCGACACCACTTATATCAACACCACCATCAACACCAACATCAACAATATTGACACCACTATCAGTATCAGCAACATCAGTACCACCATCAACACCACCACCATCAGTAATATTGACACCACCTATATCAACACCAGCAACATCAACAATGTTGACACCACCACCATCAACACCAACAACACCATGAACATCACCAGTGTTGACACCACCTACATCAACACCACCAACATCAACCCCACCAATATCAACAATATCAATACCACCTATGTCAACAGCACCGACATCACCACTAATGGTATCGGCAACATCAATACCACCAGCATCGACAATATCGACACCACTAACATCAACACCACCAACACCACAAACATCAACACCACCAACATCAACAATATCGATACCACCTATATCAATACCACCACCATCAACATCACTCATGGTATCAGCAACATCAGTACCACCAGCATCAATAATATCGACACCACCAACATCAATACCATTAACATCAGTACCACTAACATCAGCATCAACAACGTCAATACCATCGACATCAACACCACCACCATCAATATCAGCACCACTGATATCAACACCATTACCTCAGCATCAACATCAACAGCAATGGTACCAACATCAGTAACATCAACACCACTGACATCAGCAGCAACAACATCAACGCCACCACCATCAACATCAACATCTCCACACCAACACCACCAATGAAAACAGAGGAAATATATGTACATGAAGCCAAAACAAAAGAGAAACAATGGCAGAAACTGTCTTAAAATTTCACCTTCTCTCTTCTTCAAGACTGCATCACAATTTTTGTGTATCTTTCAGTCACGGTTTCTGTGCATCTTTAATATTCTTTCCATTATGTAAACTCTCCATGACACACAGTTCCATGCACCCTTCCGTGTTGTCTTGCTTTTTTCCACCTTTTCCTTGTCACTAGCCCTCAGTCGTGAAGTTCACCAGCATCACGAGTCACATACAGCCTGCTCAGAACACCTGTCCTGCAAATGGTCGGGGCAAGAGCTCTGTAGGGTCCACCTTGGTTGGAGGTGATAAACTTAAGAACCAAGTTTACAGCCCAACACAACCTGTATGGGACTCAGCATGCTGGATCTAAGCTGCCTCAGCCCAACTTATCACATCAAAAACTCCCCTGAAAACCAGTGTGCTATCTTTGGGCTTATGCATACCATGCACACACCTGTAATTAGAAAACTCAACATAAGAAAGAAAACAAAACCCTGCTATAATATGACATGGCGTTGCCTATGCCATATGCCAAATGTTGTTTTGCAATGGAGTTGATGATAAAATTCTGTTTTTCTTGTGTAAGGTACTTTGTTCCCAAGGATTTGAGGCAGCCTATGTTTGGTAACTATTATCCAGTGTGGGTGAGGAATTCCAATCAGTCAAATACACCCTGAGTGTGATCACATCAATCTTACACACATTGTCCACCATCAGACAGCTCATGTCTCAACCATCCTTGTTAGCCCTTTGATGATCCTGAATATAACTTTGCATTTCTTTAAGGATAGGGAGGTATTTTAGGAGCCCTGCAGTTGGATTCATCACGTGACAATCACACATCTGTGTGTTGTGGGCAGGGCCTGCTCAGTCCAGGAGTACCCTCTGTCACTCCAACTCCACGCCAGAGGCAAACACCATGACAATTTTTATTTTTATTTTTTGAGATGGAGTCTTGCTCTGTTGCCCAGGCTGGAGTGCAATGGCACGATCTCGGCTCACTGCAACCTCCGCCTCCTGGGTTCAAGTGGTTCTCCTGCCTCAGCCTCCCAAGTAGCTGGGATTACAGGGTTACACCACCATACCCAGCTAATGTTTTGTATTTTTAGTAGAGATGGGGTTTCACCATGTTGTCTAGGTTGCTCTTGAACTCCTAACCTCATGATGTGCCCGCCTTGGCCTCCCAAAGTGCTGGGATTACAGGTGTGAGCCACTGCGCCTGGCCTATGACAGCTTTTAAACCACCAATTGGTTTGGCTTCTTCCGGAGGGGCCTATAAGGGGACTTGCATTGCTGAGCCAGGCCCCTTCTGCTTCACCTATTTCAAGGCTCAGCCATGCGGCTGCACGCCCTAGCAGGCTGCTCCTTCTCATCACTGGGTGCAGTTCCAGGCTGCTCCTTCTCATTGCTGGGTGGAGTTCCACCACATGGATGCACCCCAGAGTGCCGCTGGTCACCTGGGCTGTGTCCATTTCTTGACCTATTGTGACTAAAGCTGCTTTGAACATGTTCTTGAATATCTTTCATTTCTTTTGGATAAAATACAGGAAAAAAATTGTTGAGCCATAGGGTACGTTTGATTTCCTTTTTTGAAAAACCAACCAACCAACCAACCAATGTGATGGTCATCAACCAGGAATTTGTGAGCTAAAACAGCAGTCCCCAACTTGGCCTCTTGTCACAATAATCTGAAAAAATTGTTTAAAAATATGACTCCCTGGGCCCATGACCTGCTGACTTAGACTCTCCCTGAGAGGGGCCCAGGGAGCGGGATTGTTTCAGAAGTATCCCCAGATAATGCTGACATAGAGGTACGTTTGCAGGCCCCTGGTGGGTCAGCACAGTGGTTTAGGATGTGGACTCTGAGGCTCTCAAACTGAGTTCAAAAAACAAGTTACTTAATGGCTGTGCATCAGTATCTTAACCTATGAATCGAGGATTGTGGCAGCAACCACTTCCTAGGACTGCTGAGAAGACGAAATCACTTAATGCGTGCAAAGCATCTGTGCAAGTTATTCATATCAGGACTGGCCAATCTGTTGAATCAACCCTGGCTGAGGGTTCAACTCAACCTTGACCGTGGACATTAGCAATCAGGGCTCGGCCCCAGGGGAAGGAGGAGGGACAAGTGACTTAGATTTCCAGTTTAATGCCACTTTATCAAACTCTCAGTTTGGTGCAACAGTAATTTTGGTTTGGCCATTAAAAAAAGCGGCGTTGAATGTTCTCTTGCGTCTCTGTAATTTCTTTAGGATAAAATCCAGGAAAGAAACTTCTGGGCCATAGAGTAGGTATAGGTTTGATAATTCTAACCCAAGTAATGGCAAAAACCACAGTTACTTTTGCACCAACCCAATACATTTGTTCAATAATAGTCACTGGACTGTGCCTGGGTCTGAACATGGTTCTATCTGCTCAAACAGGAGAGGCACAGGAGCTTGACAGAGTCATGACTGTCAAGCAGTTGAAGACCCACCTGGAACGGACAGAGCTGTTGTGTGCAAAGCTCTCTTCTCAATTCTCCTGAGGAGGGGGCCTGTGTTAGTGAGGCTGGGAGGAGATGGGGTCGCCCAGACTTATTACCCAGGAGCTTCCAAGCAGAGGTCTGAGAAAGCCTGATGGTGTCTCAGTCATCAACGAGTGCATCGCACAGTGACGCGTTAAAGAGTAAAGTGATGGACTGCATTATTTTTCCAAACTGCTGGATGAATTAAAAAAATATGGCTGATTTAAGATGGCTAGACATACTGACTTCCTGACTTTCCATCTTTAACCACAATAAAAGCTCCCAGGCCACACTGATGAGGCTGGTCTGAAGACACACTGTGAATGGCAGGGTCCATAGTGACTGTTTTAGGTGAACCCATGAATTCTTCCAATCTTTTAGAGACCACTCAAGGAATACAGAGAGCAGCTGACAGGAGAAGGGTCTCTTAGTTCTGAAAACATTATCAAAAGCATTTTCAACCTTCTGGCTTGATAAACTGAGAAGCAAGGGCATCGGACATGGACAGCTACAGAACCCCACTTCTCTCTCTCCCCCTCTTTTGCATCTCCATGTTCAGTCCTCTTGCTACCAGTCAGGCCCCATGACATTTTTTATAGAGTATATGCTCCTTGTACTTTAGAACTTATCCTGCAATTTGCGATAAATCAGCCCAGTATAAATTCTACCTCAAGTATAATTCACTCCAACAGAAACAATCCTAAAGCAACCACCACCACAGGACATCTTTGAGCCAAAGCCACTTAGAAGGATCATCCCATAGGGGACCCGTGTGAACTCCAGGCGTTGATTTTACAGAGGCACTAAACAAATGGGTTAATGTGGAATGATCTTTTAAAAAATTAAAAATAGCCCGTTCCATTAAAAAAGCATGAAGCTCTGTTGTAGCCGCTGGTCTCATTCACATCACCCTGCTCTGCGCTTTGCTTTTTGGAGGTCAGAACAATAGGCAGGGGAAATGCGGCAATAGCGGATTCACTCCTCGGTGATGCCAGAGCACCACTGCTAACACTAAGTCAGACTGGCCATGATCATCGGCATCATGCAAGACAAATACATGGCACTGAGTGATTGTCTCTGCCTAAGTTATTCTGCCCTCCTTCTCCCACAGAATCATCAACTGATCCACTTCTGTTTGCCTCTGGCTGTAACGAACAGATATCATGACAACCGTGGCTTGAAGACTTGGGCATTGCTTAGATGGTCCTGTCAGGAAAAGCTGATCTCAGTTTGTATTTTTTTCCAGCCCATACTTAGATGTAACTGCATATGTGGACTGTTTCTTTCCATGGACGGGACTTTGCCACTTTGAATAGTACTTTGATTACAAAGCAGGCTGGCATATTGACAAGTCTTCATGGGGTGGACTTGGCAGCTGGGAGACCCAGATGTTGGTCTTTGATAGATGCTGTTTGAGTAGTAGTGTTTCAAGCTAGATTTCTAGCTGGAAAATTGAGGGTCTAGTACAAATTAACCTGCTAAGGGGTTGCCTTGTCAGCTTGCATTTCATTCTTTCTGATGCTTGTTCAGGGAGGAATGGGGAAATAACAGAGAATGAGAAAATCACTGCAACTCCAGTTGTTTAAAGGGCAAGTTGAAACACAAACTCCCTGTGGCCACTTCCCTAAAATTCTACTCTCGTGTATTCAGAGGCTGAAGCTCATGGTACTTGTTAGAATGAATGGAGGCTCCATTATGAGATCTAATAAATACACACATACATTTAAGATTGTGCTGAGAAAGATTCATTAACAATTATACGGTGAGCTGAGGCCAATAATCCTGTCCCAAATTTCAATCCCCACCCCTCACTTCCCTAGAAATCCTTCACTCTCCGGCCTCTGACTTCTTCCAGCCCACGAAGCCCCCTTCCCATCCAGAAACAGACTCACATAACTATAATCAACTGATGGTTGGCAAAAGGCAAAGGCAATTCAATGGAGAAAGGATAGTCTTTTGACAGATGGTGCTGAAACAACTGTACATTATCATACACAGAAATAAATCTGGACATAGACCTTACACCCTTCTCAAAAATTAACTCACAATGGATCATAGACCTAAATGTGAAATGCAGAACTATACAACTCCTGCAAGATAACACACAAGAAAATCTAGCTGACCTTGAGTGATGACTTTTTAGATATAATACCCAAGGCATGATCTATGAAACAAAAAGTTGCTAAGCTGGATTTCATTAAAACTAAAAATTTCTTCTCTAAGAAAGACACTGTCAGACTTAAATGTTCCTGTCTGTGGGCTCTGAAGAGAGCAGTGGATCTCCCAGCAGAGCGCTCAAATTCTACTAAGGGACAGATGGCCTCCTCAAGTGGATTCCTGACCCCCGTGCCTCCTGACAGGGAGATACCTCCCAGCAGGGGTCAACAGACACCTCGTATAGGAGAGCTCCAGCTGGCATCTGGTGGGTGTCACTCTGGGATGAAGCTCCCAGAGGAAGGAACAGGCAGCAATCTTTGCTGTTCTGCAGCCTCTGCTGGTGACACCCAGGCAAACAGGGTCTGAAGTGGAACCCCAGCAATCTCCAGCAGACGTGCACAAGAGGGGCCTGTTAGAAGGAAAACTAACAAACAGAAAGTAATAGCATCAACATCAACAAAAAGGACGACCACGCAAAAACTCCATCTGAAAGTCACCAACAGCAAAGACCAAAGGTAGATAAATCCACGAATATGAGGAAAAACCAGCACAAAAAGGCTGAAAATTTCAAAAACCAGAATGTCTCTTATCCTCCAGAGGATCACAACTCCTCATCAGTAAAGGAACAAAACTGGAGGGAGAAAGAGTTTGGCGAATTGACAGAAGTAGGCTTCAGAAGGTGGGTAATAACAAACTTCTCCCAGCTAAAGGACCATGTTCTAACCCAATGCAAGAAAGCTAATAACGTTGATAAAAGGTTAGAGGAACTGTTAACTAGAATAACCAGTTTAGAGAAGAACATAAATGACCTGATGGAACTGAAAAATATAGCACGAGAATTTCGTGAAGCATACACAAGTATCAATAGTTGAATTGATCAAGCAGAAGAAAGGATATCAGAGATTGAAGATCAACTTAATGACATAAAGCATGAAGACAAGATTAGAGAAAAAAGAATGAAAAGGAGCTAAGAAATATTGGACTGTGTGAAAAGACCAAACCTATGTTTGATTGTTATACCTGAAAGTGACAGGGAGAATGGAACCAAGTTGGAAAACACTTCAGGATATTATTCAGGAGAACTTTCCCAATCTAGAAAGACAGACCAACATTCAAATTCAGGAAATAAAGAGAACACCACAAAGATATTCTTTGAGAAGAGCAACCCCAAGACGTGTAATCCTCAGATTCACCAAGGTTGAAATGAAGAAAAAAATGTTAAGGGCAGCCAGAGAGAAAGGTGAGGTTACCCACAAAGGGAAGCCCATCTGACTCACAGCAGATCTCTCTGTAGAAACCCTACAAGCTGAAGAGAGTGGGGGCCAATATTCAACATTCTTAAAGATGAGAATTTTCAACCTAGAATTTCATATCTAGCCAAACTAACCCTCATAAGTGAAGGAAAAATAAAATCCTTTACAGACAAGCAAATGCTGAGGGATTTTCTCACCACCGGGACTGCTTTACAAGAGCTCCTGAAGGAAGCCCTAAATATGTAAAGGAAAAACTGGTACCAGCCCCTGCAAAAACAACCCAAAATGTAAAGACCATCAGCACTATAAAGAAACTGCATCAACTAATGGGCAAAATAACCAACTAGCATCATAATGACAGCATCAAATTCATAACAATATTAACCTTAAATGTAAATGGGCTAAATGTCCCAATTAAAAGGCCCAGACTGGCAAACTGGATAAAGAGTCAAGACCCATTGGTGTGCTATATTCGGGAGATCCACCTCACATGCAAAGACACACATAGGCTCAAAATAAAAAGATGGAGGAAGATGTACCAACAAATGGAAAGAAAGAAAAAAAGCAGGTGTTGCAATCCTAGTCTCTGATAAAACAAACTTTAAACCAATAAAGATCAAAAAAGACAAAGAAGGGCATTACATAATGGTAAAGGGATCAATGCAACAAGAAGAGCTAACTATTCTAAATATATATGCACCCAACATGGGAGCACCCAGATACATAAAGCAAGTTCTTAGAGACCTACAAAGAGACTTAGACTCTCACACAATAATAGTGGGAGACTTTAACAACCCACTGTCAACAATAGACAGATCAATGAGACAGAAAATTAACAAGGATATTCAGGACTTGAGCTGAGCTCTGTACCAAGTGGACCTAATAGACATCTACAGAACTCTCCACCCCAAATCAAGTCAGCACCACACCGCACTTACTCTAAAACTGACCACATAATTGGAAGTAAAACACTTCTTAGCAAATGCAAAAGAATGGAAATCATAACAAACAGTCTCTCAGACCACAGTGCAATCAAATTAGAACTCAGGATTAAGAAACTCACTCAAAACCTCACAACTACATGGAAACTGAACAACCTGCTCCTGAATGACTACTGGGTAAATAAAGAAATTAAGGCAGAAATAAATAAGTTCTTTGATACCAATGAGAACAATGACACAATGTACTAGAATCTCTGGGACACAGCTAAAGCCATGTTTAGAGGGAAATTAATAGCACCAAATGCCCACAGGATAAAATGGGGAAGATCTAAAATCAATACCCTAACATCACAATTAAAAGAACTAGAGAAGCAAGACCAAACAAATTCAAAAGCTAGCAGAAGACAAGAAATAACTAATGTTGGAGCAGAACTGAAATAGACAGCAACATGAAAAACCCTTCAAAAAAATCAATGAATCCAGGAGCTGGTTTTTAGAAAAGATCAATAAAATAGATAGACTGCTAGCCAGATGAATAAAGAAGAAAAGAAGAAAAGAATCAAATAAACACAATAAAACATGATAAAGAGTAGATCACCACTGATCCCACAGAAATACAAAATACCATCAGAAAATACTATAAACACTTCTATGCAAATAAACTAGAAAATCTAGAGAAATGGATAAATTCCTGGACACATACACCCTCCCAAGGCTAAACCAGGAAGAAGTTGAATCCCTGAATAAACCAATAACAAGTTCTGAAATTGAGGCAGTAATTAATAGCCTACCAACCAAAAAAAGCCTAGGACCAGATGGATTCATAGCCAAATTCTACCAGAGGTACAAAAAGGGGCTGGTACTATTCCTTCTGAAACTATTCCAAACAACAGCAAAAGAAGGACTCCTCCCTAACTCATTTTATGAGACCAGCATCATCCTGATAGCAAAACCTGGCAGAGACACAACAAAAAAAGAAAATTTCAGGCCACTATCCCTGATGAACATCAATGCAAAAACCCTCAGAAAGATACTGGCAAACCTAATCCAGCAGCACATTAAACAGCTTGTCCATCATGATCAATTCGGCTTCATCCTTGGGATGCAAGGCTGGTTCAACATATGCAAATCTATAAATGTAATCCATAACATTACAATTTTGTCATTGTAAATAGAACCAATGACAAAAACCACATGATGATTTCAACAGATGCAGAAAAAGCCTTCGATAAAATTCAACACCCCTTTATTCTAAAAACACTCAATAAACTAGGTATTGATGGAACATATGTCAAAATAATAAGGGCTATTTATTACAAATCCACAGCCAATATCGTACTGAATGGGCAAAAGCTGGAAACATTCCCTTTGGAACCTGGCACAAGACAATGATGCCCTCTCTCACCACTTCTATTCAACATAGTATTGTAAGTTCTGGCCAGGGCAATCAGGCAAGAGAAACAAATAGAGGGTATTCAAAACCAAAATACCATAAGAGAGAAAGTCAAATTATCTCTCTTTGCAGATGACATGATTCTATATTTAGAAAACCCCATCGTCTTAGCCCCAAAACTCCTTAAGCTGATAAGCAACTTCAGCAAAGTCTCAGGATAAAAAAATCAATGTGCAAAAATCACAAGCATTCCTATGCACCAATAATAGACAAACAGAGAGCCAACTCATGAGTGAACTCCCATTCACAATTGCTACAAAGAGAATAAAATACCTAGGAATACAACTTACAAGTGATGTAAAGGACCTCTTCAAGGAGAACTACAAACCACTGCTCAAGGCAGTAAGAGAGGACACAAACAGATGGAAAAAACACTCCATGATTATGGATAGGAAGAATCAATATCATGAAAATGGCCTTTCTTCACAGAATTAGAAACAAACTACTTTAAATTTCATATGGAACCAAAAAAGAGCCCATATAGAAGCCAATCCTAAGAAAAAAGAACAAAATGCTACCTGACTTCAAACTATACTACAAGGCTACAGTAACCAAAACAGCATGGTACTGGTACCAAAACAGATATATAGACAAATGGAACAGAACAGAGGCCTCAGAAATAACACCATACATCTACAACCATCTGATCTTTGACAAACCTGACAAAAACAAGCAGTGGGGAAAGGTTTCCCTATTTAATAAATGGTGTTTGGAAAACTGGCTAGCCATATGCAGAAAACTGAAACTGGACCCCTTTCTTATACCTTATACAAAAATTAACTCAAAATGTATTAAAGATTTAAATGTAAGACCTAAAACCATAAAAACTCTAGAAGAAAATCTAAGTAATACCATTCAGGACACAGGCATGGGCAAAGACTTCATGACTAAAACACCAAAAGCAATGCAACAAAAGCCAAAATTGACAAACGGAATCTAATTAAAGTAAAGAGCTTCTGCACAGCAAAAGAAACTATCATCAGTGTAAACAGGCAACATACAGAATGGGAGAAAACTTTTGCAATCTACCCATCTGACAAAGGGCTAATATCTAGAATCTATAAGGAACTTAAACAAATTTACAAGAATAAAACAAGCAACCCCATCAAAAAGTGGGCAAAGGATATGAACAGACACTTTTCAAAAGAAGACATTTGTGCAGCCAACAAACATGAAAAAGAGCCCATTATCACTGGTCATTAGAGAAATGCAAATCAAAACCACAGTGGGAAATCATCTCATGCCAGTTAGAATGGTGATCATTAAAAAGTCAGAAAATAACAGATGCTGGAGAAGAGGTGGAGAAATAGGAACGCTTTTACACTGTTGGTGGGAGTATAAATTAGTTCAACCATTGTGGAAGACAGTGTGGCAATTCCTCAAGGGTCTAGAACTAGAAATACCTAGCAATCCCATTACTGGGTATATACTCAAAGGATTATAAATCATTCTGTTATAAAGACACATGCACACGTATGTTTGTTGTGGCACTGTTCACAATAGCAAAGACTTGGAACCAACCCTAATGCCCATCAATGATAGACTGGATAAACAAAATGTGGCACTGTGGAATACTATGCAGCCATAAAAAAGGATAAGTTCATGTTCTTTGTAAGGACATGGAAGAAGCTGGAAACCATCATTCTCAGCAAACTAACACAGTAATAGAAAAAACAAACACCAGATGTTCTCACTTATAAGTGGGTTGAACAATGAGAACACATGGACACAGGAAGGGGAACATCACACCCCAGAGCCTGTCCGTCAGTGGGGGACTACGGGAAGGACAGCATTAGGAGAAATACCTAATGTACATGACGAGTTGACAGGTGCAGCAAACCATTATAGCACATGTGTATCTATGTAACAAACCTGCACATTCTGCACATATATCTCAGAACTTAAAGTGTAATAAAAACATATTCTTTTGAAGGGGCATCAGGTTATTTGCCTGCATCTAGCCCTGTTTGCTCAACCACTTCGACTGAATCATCCATAGACATTGGCATATGGTTAAACAGATTGGAAAGTTTCTTCCTGACCCCCAAACCTTGTTTGCTGTGACTTGCTAGCCACCTCTACTCCCCATCTGTCCTATTTTTTTTTTTTTTTTTGAGACAGGGTCTTGCTCTGTCACTCAGGCTGAAGTGCAGTGGCTCCATCATGGTTCACTGCAGCCTCAACCTCCTGGGCTCAAGCGATCTTCCCACCCCAGCCTCCCCAGTAGCTAGAACTACAGGTGCATGCCACCATGCCCTGATTAAAAAAAAAAAAAAAAAGACACTGTCAAGAGAATAAGACAAGCCAAGACTGGGAGAAAATACTTGCATGAGACATGTTGGATAAAGGACTGACATCCAAAATGTACAAAGATCTCTTAAAACTCAACAAGAAAATGAACAACCTGATTTAAAAATGGGCCAAAGGCCTTAATAGACACCTCACCAAGAAGATATACAGATGGAAAACGAACAAACATATGAGAAGATGCTTCACATCCTATATCACCAGGGAAATGCAAATTAACAACAACCATGAGATGCCACCACACACCTACTAGAGTGGCCAAAACCCGGTACACAGACACCACCAAAGACTGGCAAGGATGTGGAGGAGCGGGACCCTCAGCTGCGGCTGCTGGGAATGCAACATGGTGCAGCTGCTGGAAGACAGTCTAGCAACTTGTTACAAAACTAAACGTATTGTCACCATGTGACCCAGCAATTGCTCTCCTTGGTATTTGCCTAAAGGAGACGAAAATTTATGTCCACATGAAAACCTACACAGGGATGTGTACGCCAGCTTCCTTCATAACTGCCCAAACTTGGAGCAACCAAGATGTGCTTCAGGAAGCGAGTAGATAAACTGTGGCACATCCAGACATTGGAATAGTGCTCAGTGCTAAAAAGAAATGAACCATTGACTCGTGCCTGTAATCCCTGCACTGTGGGAGGCCAAGCTGGGCAGATCACCTGAGGTCAGGAGTTCGAGACCAGCCTGGCCAACATGGTAAAGACCTGGTCTCTACTAAAAATACAAAAATTATCCGGCCATGGTGGCATGCACCTGTAGTCACAACTACTTGGGAGGCTGAGGCGGAACAATCACTTGAACTCAGGAGGCGGAGGTTGCAGTGAGGCAAGCTCGTGCCATTGCACTCCAGCCTGGGTGGCAAAGAGTGAAACTCCATTTCAAAAAAAAAAAAAGAAAAACAAGCCATCAAGCCATGAAAAGCATGGAGGAGACTTAAATGCATATCCCTAAGTGAAAGGAGCCTGTCTGAAAGGCTGCATACTGCATGATTCCAACAACATGGCATTCTGGAAAAGGCGAAACTATGGAGACAGTGAAAAGATAAGCAATTGCCAGCAGGTAGTGGGGAGAAAGGAAGGAGCAGAGCAGAGGATTTTTAGGTGGCGAAAATACTCTGTATGATTCTATAATTGTGGGTACGTGTTGGATACATGTCATTATGTATTTGCCAGAATTACAGAGTGTACCAAGCATAAACCCAATGTGAAGTCTCAACGCTGGGTGATGATGTGTCAATGTACGTTCATCGACTATAACCCGTGCACCACTCTGTGGATTCTGACAGTGGCAGACGCAGTGCATGCATTGAGCGTAGATGGAAAATCTCGGTACCTTCTACTCAATTTTGCTGTGCAGCTAAAACTGTTCTAGGAAATAAAGTTACATATATATTATACATATGCAGCAGCTGTGTTCTCCTGAGGCATCTCCCAGTTGGTCTGTACAATGGCTTATGAAGTTATTCCTTGGCGCTCCTCGTCCTGACTGTCATCTTGACGAGGGCAGAGATCCTGTCCCTGCCCATAGCAGGCCCAGAGGCACCAGGTGACAGCAGAGGGGGTGGACCAAGCACCTCCCAGGCCCTCCTTCTGCCAGGCACCACTGGGTACACACAAGAATGAAACAGTCCCTCCCTGAAAGCATCTGCCATATCCGGGGAACTGAAACTTGTGTCTCATTATTATTTTATCATTTTTAGAGAGAGTCTCATTCTGTCACCCAGGATGGAGTACAGTGATACAATCATAGTTCATCATAACCTTGAACTCCTGGGCCCAAGTGATCCTCCTGTGTCAGCCTCCTAAGTGGCTAGGACTGCAGGCACACACCTCCATATCTGGCTACTTAGATTTTTTTTTTTTTTTTGTAGAGATGAGGTCTCCTTATGTTGCCCAGGCTAGTCTCAAACCCCTAGACTCAAGTGATCCTCCCACCCCAGCCTTCCAAAGCTCTGGGATTAGAGGCGTCAGCCATCGTGCCTGGCCTAAAATTTATCTCCTAGAAAGTGGATTATTAAGCAAGGTGGCACCACACAAGTAGTTTATTTCCAATGATGGTTCAAGTGCTAAGGATAGCACACGCTGGACAGTGCCTTTACTGAAATGTGGGCATTCATAGTCACATCCAGGCTTGTCCTCTTGCAGCCTCGATCGGATGACACCTCCCAGACTGTGAGAGGAACAAGGGTAGTGCCCCACAGGGACAGAGGACCCGTCCTGGGACTGTTATGTCCATGTGTGAATGTCACGGGTCACGCACAGCTCCTGCCCTGCCCGTACAGCCCCCACCCATGGGCCGGGCACTGGCCCGTCACGCTCTAGCCCCTAAGCCTGATGCTGGACCTCAGGGCTGTGTGCACATAGGTCTGTTTGTATAACTGTACATGCTTCGGGGGTGTATTTTGCTCACAGCATGGTGGTGTGGAAGGATGAAAGAAGGAACGCAGCAGAATGGGACATTCTGTCTTGAGCTGAGTTTCTTTTGTGTGTTTTATGAATTTTGGGGGCTCACGATATCCTGGAAGTTTAGAGAAAGCACTGCCCACCACCTGGGCCAATGCTGCCCACTTCTCTGATATTGGTTAGATGGCATAGCCTGGCATTCTGGCACTCCAATCCAGCAAAAGTGATTTGGTGATGACGCACTCATCAGATTGTTAGCCTGGACTCACGGGAGCAGTGTGATTAGTGGGTGCACGCGTTGGGAGTCTCTCATCAAGGGAGGATCAGAGGAATGTGGAGCGTGGACAAGCCAGTGAAGCTATTCAGCACTGCTCCAAGGAGCTGGATGTCGACGAAACCTGTACGGGGCAGGTGCTGAGAGCAACGGTGCCCCAGCCTGGGCACTGCAGCACAGACAGCTGTCCAGCCCACCACATGGGAGATGGGCAGTGCTGCCTGGCCAGGGCCGGTTCACCCTGCAGTCGCCCTGCTCCCGGACTGTGAGAGGAACAAGCCTAGGGCCCCATGGGGACACAGGACCTGTCCTGGGACTGTGATGTCCATGTGTGAATGTCACCGGTCATGCACAGCTCCTGCCCTACCCACACAGCCCCCACCCACGGGCTGGGCACCAGCCCACATGCTGCAGCCCCTAAGCTTGGAGGCGCTAAGCAAATGCAGGTTTGTATTTCAGGAAGGGGATGAAAGAGAAGGCAAAAGAATAAAGTGTGGGAATGTACATGGCATGGTGGCATTTTTTGATCTGAGGGGAGGTGCTGGTGGGGAAATATTATGTGGTAAATGCAGGTGTTGGGACCTCAAATATGGTCTAGGCAGGTGATGCTGCTTCCTAGGGGTCAGGAGGGTCTGCGGAAGCCCGGCCAACAGGGTAGGGATTGACGAAGGCTTCTCAAGAGTCAGGAGAATCCTCCATCATCGCCATGGAGAACCAGCTTCACTGAGGCTGCAGAAGAGGCCAATGCGTGACCCTCCCCACCAGCACCCTGCCATCCCTGGGGGCTCACACCTGGGCCTCGTCTGGCAGAGCACCATGGAGCTCTCTCGGGGGCTGGGGTTGCCCTCGGAGCCTGGGCTGGACCTTCTTCAGCTGTGCATCTCTAGGACCCATCACGGCCCTGGCAGAGTGGATGGGCTCTGTGCATGCTTGGATCCAGAGGAGGGAGAAGCCTGGTGTGCCACATGCACCCTCCTCCGTGGGGAGGCTTTCACAATAGCCAGTGTTCTTGGAGAGAGTGTGGTGCTGCCATTCACAATAGCCACCCCCAATCCAGCCAAGCACTGGAGAGTGGAGTAACAAAAAGTTGGGCAGTCTCCCTGTCACCCTATAATTATATTAGAAAGTAAATGGAATACAGTTCTCTATCGGGGAGATCTTTGGAAGCTCACAGCTGCCAAGCACATCTCGCAGTGGAACAGGGGCGCTGACTTCAATTTTGAAGAACCCAACTCCTTTGCCAAAATCATCCAAATGAAGCACAGCATGCCAATTCATTTCACAAAATGAAGTTGCCGTTGGAAAGAGATGGAATTCCTATTTCTTACCAGACAGCCAGTGACCATATTAATGCTTTCATATGAAATTCATCGGTACACCCCAACAGTGTTTTCTTCTTAGCCCCACAAGAAAACACCGGCACCTCTGTCCTCTGATCTTATTGAATCTGCTTTGCAAATAGATGAGATGGAAACATCGCTTGTCCTCCGTCACTGTAGCTAAGCATGAGGAGGGCTGTGGGGTCATAGACAAGGTGGCTCAACACTGCGGTGATGTGAGTTCAAATCCCAGCCAGGTTGCTGGGCCCCTGAGCCCTCTGTGTTCAGCTGTGAACAGTCATGACAGCTCTTCGTCCACTGGCTGGTCTTAGGGATCTGGTGAGCATGCAGGTGCCTTCTCCCCAAGGTGCCCACGAGGCCTTGCACACCCAGCAAATGCAAACCACCCAAAGCACAGTGGTCCACGTTCTTCCCGACGGACTGTGTGAGGCTGGCACTGGCTGCGGGGCGGCTCTTCACCCGGCTGTGGCAATAGAGGAAACCAAAGCCAAGCAAGGCTGTGAAGCGTCCAATGTGGCAAGTCAGCAGAAGACACATGGGCCCAATGAAGAGCCGGGCAGACTGAGACATGGCGACGGAGCTCCTGCCCTGTGAGGAGGCTGCAGCTATGAGAGGCCGGAGGAGCAAAAATGCCCAATCAAGTTGTCGGCAGAGGCTGCAGGGAGAAAGTGGGAGTCGGGCGGGCAGAAGTTCAGAAAAGACAAGAGTGCACGTTTGCATTTCAGGAAGGGGATGAAAGAGAGGGCGAAAGAATAAAATGTGGAGATGTACATGGCAAGGTGGCAATTTTTGTTCTGGGGGGAGGTGCTGGTGGGGAAATACTATGTGGTAAGTGTGGGTGTTGGGACTTCAAATATAGTCTAGGCAGGTGACGCTGCTTCCTAAGGGTCAGGAGGGTCTGTGGAAGCCTGGCCAACAGGGTAGGGATTGACAAAGGCTAGGCTTTAGGAAGATGCATCCGCAGTGTCTTCATATTTGCAGTGCGGAGGAACTGACTGAAGATCTGATCAATGCCTGCCTGACTCACCGTGCTCAAGGAGAAAACGCCAAGAGCAGCATCTGGAGTGAGGACGGGGCAGAGGAGGGATGCATCTGAAAGTGGCCAACCATGAGGAAATGAGTATATCAGAAAGATAGGACAGGAGCCAAAGGGGAAGAAAACGTGCTTATGAAAAAACTACAGTACAGGCTTTTCATGAGCTTTGGCTGCGTAACCACCCCCTTCCCTCCAAAATTCATAAATCTGTGGGTCGGCAATTTTGACAGAGCTCAGCTGCATGGTTCTTCTGCAAGTCTTGCCTGGGGTCACCTGGGAAGGCGTCAGTCATACAGTTTCTCCAGGGTGTGCATCCACTAGGTCTTAGGCTATTTGTGTGTGTGATGGGGGCAGCGGGGGGTTCTGGCTCTCCTCTCCACCAGCTTCCTTCACATCCTGGTCTCAAGGCTCCAACCACAGTGAAAGAGGGCCACTCCGATGCGAGGGCGTGTCCAGGCCATGGCTCACAGTATGTTTCTTAACATCCCATCAGCCAAAGAAAGTCCATGGCTAAGCCCATCCCTGAGAAGGGGAAGAGCAATTTCATGCTCAAGGTGTGTGCGCAGAGATGGGATGAATTCTTGTCACTGTGACCATCTCTTCAAGCAATCAACACAAGACTGAACTCAAGGGAGACACTGATGACTCCCACGGTTTTGAGCTTGGGTTATTAGGTTAGAACACAAAAGTTTGGTAGAAAATCCATAAACACAGATCAAACTGGGCCACACCGAACTGTTGAAGGGGGAGAGCTATGTCTGGGATTCTCCTCTTTCACGTACAGCTGGATCTAGGTGCTAAACCAGTCTATGTCCTCTCAAGGGGAGCTTAAGCATTCTTTTATCTCACTCATCGTCCTGCCTTCCTGGACCCCCACAGCTCTGGGCTCAGCAGCTTCAGAGGAAAGAAAGCTTCTCTCTGAAAAGTTTTAGTAGCAGCAGAACTGAAGGTTTCAGACCATCCTGACGCAGCACAGCATGGTAGTTAAGAGCAGCAGATCTAGGGGCTGGCCCACTGGTGTCAAATCTTGGCTCTACCATCTTCCAGCTGTGTAAACATGCTAAGCCCTGTGCCTCGGCTTCTTGGTCTGTAAAATGGGGATGCTGACGGCATGAGGTACCACACAGGGTGGTGGTGTGGATTCACTCAGTTAACGTGAATGCAGCAGAGGACCAGGGCTGGCATGTGCAGGTGCCCCATCAGAGGCTGTCATTGCTTAGTGTCATTCCATCAACGACGTGGGTCACTGCCCATCTTTACAGACAGCTGGGCCGGGGGACCCAGCACACCGATGAGCTGGTTCTGGGTCATATGACTGCTCCAGAAGCATCCAACCACATGGGTGCAGGGGCGAGTTAGCTGAGTAAAATCCAGCCCTGCCTGCAGAAGTGGTGTGGGAGAACGGGGGTAGGAGAGGAAGGGTCAAGGCCAGTCCCAGCCAGGAAACCTACCACCAAGAGGATTTGGTAACAGGCTCTATCCACAGTAAAAGAGGGCCAAGCCGGTGAACAGGTGCGTGTGGGCCTCGGCTCCAGTTTAACAGAACTTGGTGCGGCCACAAGAGAGAAAACAGCTGCCTCCTCCTTCCTGGCAACTGCACGCAATAAACGAAGCCACTCTGATTGTGGGCAGTGCATGCCAGAAAGACCTGTGCAGTTAACACAGACCAATTATTTTCATAAGAATTTCCTTATGCATAAAAGAAACGTGATCCAGGGGGACACACACACAAATGCCCTGAGCAACATTTGTAGGAATCCATTTCCAGGGTCCCTCCCTCCGCCGCAAGAGCTCTGACAGCGCCTGGCTTCTTCCAGGCCTGACGGAACCACGCCTCCATTAATCTGTGTTTTGCAGAAAATGTGGCAAGCAGAGAATTTCAGCAACTCGGGTAATACGTGAGAGCAGGGGGCCCAGAGCAAAGCGGAATTCTGAGGTCTCAGTTCTCCGCAGCAACAGGGCCCATTCTGCCGAAAAATGAAGCTACAGACCTTTTGCGCGGGATCAGCTAGCTGAACCTTGGGAGTGGGAGGGAAAGGGAAGCACAACCACCAGAGATGAGGCATAAAGTCACAGGTACGTACATACACAGTCACAGGTACATACACACATAGTCACAGGTACGTACAGTCACAGATACATACACACACAGTCACAGGTACGTACACACACAGTCACAGATTCGTACACACAGTCACAGATACGTACAGTCACAGATACGTACACGCACAGTCACAGATATGTACACACACAGCCACAGGTACGTATGCACACAGCCAAAAATACGTACGCACACAGCCACAGATACGTATGCACACAGCCATAGATACGTACGTACATGGTCACAGGTATGTACACACACAGTCACAGGTACGTACAGTCAAAGATACGTACACACACAGTCACAGATATGTACACATACAGTCACAGATTCTTTCACAGTCACAGATACGTACACACACAGTCACAGGTACGTAAACACACAGTCACAGATTCGTACACAGTCACAGATACATACAGTCACAGATACGTACGCACACAGCCACAGATACGTCCGTACATGGTCACAGGTACGTACACACACAGTCAGAGGTACGTATGCACACAGCCACAGATACGTACGCACACAACCACAGATACGTACATACACAATCACAGATACGTACGTACACGGTCACAGGTACGTATGTACACGGTCACAGATATGTACATACACAGTCACAGATATGTCACAGATACGTACATACACAGTCACAGATACGTACATACACAGTCACAGATATGTACGAAGCTGAAAAACATAGGCCATGGGGGATCATTTTATAAGTAAAAATGTATGAGCATTTTACTATGTTCAAAAACCATTTGCTGAGGTGGTTTGTTTCTGGAAAGAAAATAATATTCTCTTATATAAATAGAAACGCACAAACAGAATAAGAGACAAACATGACTTCGTTCAATTGTGATTGCATTTTTAACCCTGTTAGTGTTCACACCGTGCGTGTGCTTGCAGTCAGCGCATTTTAGCTCAGACTTGTGCTCCAGAAAGGCGCCTGCGCTCCGTGAAATGATAGAATTTTTTGCTTCCTCAAAGCTTGCACACCCTCTAAAGAGGTGTTTACTGTATGTATCTGGAAGAAATGGCTGAGAAGAACATGGTGGTAAATTCAACTATATGGTTGCACAGGTGACATAAGGGATTTAAAGAGATGCATTCCCCTTTAGACTTGACCACAGAAAGCAAGCCTGGCCTGCAGCAGCAACAGCACAACTGTGCCCTGTACTGAGATTTTATCTGCAATGGCCCTGCATGGCCCCCCAAGTATTTTCTCAGACAAGCGCAGACCAGGGGTTCCCATCTGCAACTCTGTTCCTCGACATGTGGGACTGGAAAATTCTGCTGTTGTGGGGTTGCCCTGGGCACTGCAGGATGCTTAGCAGCATTCCTGGCCTCTACCCTCAATTCCAAAAGCATCCCCTCCCCCATGCCCCAGCTGTGGCAATGAAATGTCTCCAGACCCTGCCAGATGTTCCCTGGGGGACAAAACTGCAGTTGAGAACAAGCCGTGTAGAGAAAAGGAAAGAGGATTTGTCACTGGGAGACTTGAGTTCTAGACCAAGGATGGCCACTGCCTAGAGCGAGAGCTTCAGCCAAGTTCTCAACCGGGCACGCTTCAGTCTACGGAACAGAAAAGAGGGTGACTGAAGACACCTCTCACGGATGCCGTCTGAGGACCAAGTGGTATCGTCAGTGTGGACACACTTGATAAACAGTAGAATCCAAGTTGTATTATCTTGGTTGCACAAATCCACGTGTGGGCAGTGCATGGAGGAGTAGCCCAAATGCACAGCCCAACAAACAGCAATTTGGAGAAGGGGCAGGAACTTCTTTTATATATATATATATTTTTTTTTAATTGCATTTTAGGTTTTGGGGTACATGTGAAGAACATGCAAGATTGTTGCATAGGTACATACATGGCAATGTGGTTTGCTGCCTTCCTCCCCATCACCTTTATCTGGTATTTCTCCCCATGTTATCCCTCCCCAACTCCCCAGCCCCCACTGTCCCTCCCCTCATTCCCCCCAACAGACCTCAGTGTGTGATGCTCCCCTTCCTGACACAGGGGGCAGAAACTTCTTAACTTCAGACAACCAGCAGGTGTGGAAATTGGATCACAATTCTAGTCCCATGACCTCTTTTGGTGGGTTGATAATGCAACAGCAGGCCACGGGACTTGACCATCCCAACGCCTTCCCAGGGTACAACCCGGATGCCCACACAGTGCTCTCGAGGAGATGCCCACCTGCCCCATCCTCCCCACACCCCCTTCCCCTGTGTCAGCCTGCAGGCGGCCAGCCACCAAGCCCTGGTCAGGATGGGGACTCCCTGCCACTGGGAAGGGCGGGCCTGGATCCTGCAGCGTCCAGTTCTGCATGGGTTCCTTGGGGAACACGACTCATCAGGCACCTTGATAAGACCTGGACGAAGAGGGAAAGTAGGCTTCCCCGGAGACAGCTGGCAGAAACTGTGTTATCCACCACCCGCCTTGGAGCAACTGGAAACCCAAAGTATACAGACAGTGGTGCCCAGGCAGTGGCTCCAGGCAGCACAGGGCAGTGGCCCGTGAAGGAGAGGACACAGCCAGGGGGCCCACAGCAGCCCCAGAAGGAGAGGACACAGCCAGGGGGCCCCACAGCTGCCCTGGCTTCTGCTTGGGGAGTTTCCAGGTCACTTTGAGAGGGGAAGCCTGGGGTCCTCCTAGGGTGGAAGAGATGAATTGGGAGCCTGGTGGGATGGGTGTCTAGAGATCATAAGGCAGGATATGAAAGAAGGAGACAGAGAGGAGAGAGAGAAGGAACCACAGAGCTGCAGAGAGAGCACTTCAGAGCTCTGCAGAAGTTCTCCTATAGTGTCTAACGAGATTCTGATGGTCCTGTGTGGAAAGAACCTCCTGAGAGAATTAGAGGGAACGATACTCGGAGCTCACACAGGGCTGAAAGTAGTGTATGCCCCCACCGCCTGCTTCATAACTCGTGGGCCATTGAGTAGATGACTCTGAAACAACTCACTTCCATAGTAGTCAGGCAAACTTAGTCCTGGGCCACCTACTGCTCCAGTCCTGCCCAGTGAAGCTAATGGACAAGACCCCAAAGCATCGCTGTTTCCAGGGAACATAACTGCTCCCAGAGCAAGAGCAAGAATATTTCTAGGCAACCAAAGTGCCCATGCCACCATAGTCAATTCACAGCGTCTGGCTTCTGATGAAGAAATACCAGGCCTACAACTAAGCAGGAAAACAGGACTGTGATGAGAATAAAAAACAATCGATAAAATGTATCAGTATGACAGAACTAGCCAAGAGCATTACAAAGTTGCCATTCCTACATTCCATGTTTTTGAGGAGTGCAGAAGAAAGCATCAACAGATCAAGACACAAAATGTCCCAAATCAAACCTCTATCAGTGAAAGCTATAAAGTCTCAAATGAGAAATATACGGAATGTGATGCATAGCAGATGAGACACTGCAGAAGATAGGCGGGTGTTGAACAATGAGAACACATGGACACAGGGAGGGGAGACTATACGCTGGGGTGTGTTGGGGGGAAATAGGGGAGGGACAGTGGGGGGTGGGGAGTTGGGGGGAGATAGCATGGGGAGAAATGGCAGATATAGGTGAAGGGGAGGAAGGCAACAAATTACACTGCCACGTGTGTACCTA
>CAUYQU010038786.1:5000-16607 GCA_963574635.1 Cheracebus regulus
TTCCTTTTCATTTTACTTTTTTGCTTATCTACCTTGCTGTAAAAGGAATATTAAGGAAAAGGCACTTGGGAAAGTAAAAGTTAGCTTGGCTTTGGCCTGGAAACCCCTCTTGACACAGAAAAAATATTTCAGAGCAAATGTTCAATAAAAACATACAAACACTTTAACAAACTGTTATTCTTTTTTTTTTTTTTTTTTTTGAGACAGAGTCTCACTCTGTCTCCCAGGAAGGAATACAGTGGCATGATCTCAGCTCACTGCAACCTCTGCCTCCAGGTTCAAGCAATGCTCCTGCTGCAGCCTCCCAAGTAGCTGGGACTACTGGTGCCCACCACCATGCCCAGCTAAGTTTTGTATTTTTAGTAGAAATGGAGGTTTCACCATATTGGCCAGGCTGATCTCAAACTCCTGACCTTGTGATCTGCCCACCTTTGCCTCCCAAAGTGCTGGGATTACAGGCGTGAGTCACTGCACCTGGCCATAAACTGTTATTCTTAATAAAACTTTTGCCATGTAACAGATACTTGTGTAAATGATATTTTATTTAAATCCTTACAGCAACCCTCTTAAAGTTGGCATTATTTATCTTCGTAATAGTTGAGAAATCTGTGGCTTTGTAGAATAAATATATCTCCTAAGGAGGCACTGGGAGTAAGAGCAGGTTTAAGGCAGACTTCCCCATAGGGTTTTCTTGCCTATAATATAGATTGCAGTTAAGATTTAGATGTCTTAAATAACACACTTATTTGCTTCTTTGCAAAAAAAAAAATGTGAAAGAGTGAATGTGTTTGTATATGTGTATTTATTCAGATGTATTTATCCGTATAAATATGCCATCAGTAAGGGACCAAGACAGCTTTTTAGCCATATCATACAGCAATGACCTATAGTTTTGCACATTATCTTTAAGAGGCTCCCGGGAGAATCGATCCAGTGAATGTTCCAAATCAAGACACAGTCATAAAATTCTCCGTCTTAGACTCCACTAATGTTATCTCACATTGGCTAAGTGGGGAGAAAGAAAGCAAAGTGATTTTCTTATGGAAAACATTATTGTATTTTATTAGAGAATATTACAAAATGTGAAGGGTTTCTCTCTAATGCCACTGATAACAAGGAAAGCATTTAAAAATTTCTGCTGCATTCTGTGTTTTTTACATTCTTTAAAAATTTATAGAACCCCAATTTGTTGGATTTAATTTTACAATGCACATTAGCATCTAGAAGTTAGGTTCAAAGGCACTGTCAACTGTTTTTTTATATTGAAATTTCCTTAAGAGTCAAATATATTCTTTAAATGAGTAAGAACTGAACAAACCACAGGAGAATCATTGCTTATATTTTTTCCCAGCTAGGTACAGGGCAACTCCTCTGAACCATAAATAATAGCTAACAAACTGGTCAGATTAGGATAAAAAAAATACCAAAAAACAAAAAATTGAGCTAATACTACATTAAAGTGATAAGAATATGGAACTTCTATGTGCCTTTTTATTTTTAAAAATACTCCACCAAATTTATATTTTTTATTATATGAGCAATTTGCAATTTGGAGAATGAGCCATACCACATTTGGGACTGTGAAGCATATCGCTCATAGAAAACACTGAATAGTATTTCCTTGCCTTCATGGATAACAATGAGATTAAATATGTGGAAGATATGAAATAAACAGGCTTCTCTTTCTAAACAACAAGAATCATTAAGAATGATTATTATTAATGATAATCATTAAGAATATCATTAAGAAATGTTAGCTGAACAAAAAACTTGAACATTTTCAAAATTTATTCAGATTTTTGCCAGCAAAAGAGTTAAAAATAGAAATGATAAATTTTGTTTCAATGAAATTTTTTGTTTAAAATGTGATAACATTGGGCTCTATTTAGATGAATATCTTTAAGACACTGTTATATACCATTGCTACATTTGGCTGAATTTTGTTGAATATCATATTATAATTTAATAATAAAAAAGTCTGCTTTTTAAGATTGATTCATAGATTTCTTAAATCAATAAGGACACATTCAAAAGAATTATCAACAAAAGAAGCTGAATCTGTAATATCCTTCACGATTGTGCTAGCTATTCAGGGCTATTTAGAATACTCAGATATGCAATCATTTAAGGGCATAATATATAATGTAATGGGCACAAAAATATTTTGTAAACCAATTGAAGACCATGGGTTTTAACTTCTTGGCAGCATATAGTTGACTTCTTCTAAATAAAGACATTGTTGTTCAATCCCGGTGATTAGAGATGGATCATTGACTAGGGAAAAGCATTTGCATACTGAGTACAGGACAGAGAAAAGTAGCAAGGGAGAAAATAACTCTGCTGCAAGTCAGGATTGAGTCTGAAATGTATGAAGCCATGGCAGAGTAGGTTTTACAATCCAATTCTAGTTTCCTCCTTCCTATCAGGGCTTTGTGGCATTTGATTTCTTAAGGTTAACATAGCTACTATCTGTGCAGGATGCAGGTCGATAATGCAGGTCCCCCTTATTTAAAGTTGCCAGAACATCAGGAGACACCACGGAGCCAATTTCATAGCCAGAACTACAATTTGCAGCCTACATTTTGAAAAAGTGTAAATTTCAATCTCATGTGAAGTGTTCTTTTGTTTCTTTTTCTTTCTTTCTTTCTTTCTTTCTTTTTTTTTGAATGGAGAAGAAAAGCTGGCCTATTGCCATTCCTGCATTTAAGGGTAAGTATCCATCAGAGGGGTTTGGGCTGTAAAATGCTTAATGGCAATAAAGACTACAGCTCATCTCCACCGATGGATGGTGTTAGCCGCTTGGAAAGCAACCAATCTCTGAAACAAAATGAGAGGTGTGATAAAAAATAAGGAAGTAGAAATTAAAACATAGAGCTGTTTTCCAAGGTAATATTTATATAATATACTCTTTAGTGAAGACAGTGTGCATTAAAATGATAGAGCATGAGCAAACATTGCCAAAAAATAGCTAAGACTAATGAACATTTCCATCTAAAGAAGCAAAATCTAAGTAATCAAGAAAAATGCACAAAAGTGTAATGTGATGTTTTGAAACTAAAGAATGTCCCGCTAGTTTAGGATAATTAGGTGTTATTAATTGGGTTTTAAACATTATATTAGGAATAGAAAGTATAATCTTGTCAAGCAGTTAACTGCTAATGAAATAGATATACATTTCAGATATAGATTTCTGAAATATGAATATCAAAAGCTGATATTAATGTAATTTTAAATACCATTCTTATGAAGCTATATCACATAAAACTATTTTATACTAATAGATGAGGTAAACTCAACCTTTTAATTGATTAACTACTTGTCGGGGAGCCGTATTGTCATAGTGCGTCACTTACAGACTTTCAATTATTTTCACTTTTAAATCTTAAACTTACTTAGATGCTGAGCCCATGATTGGAAAGAAAAACATCCACCTTCAATATGTCACTAAATTAGGAAAAATTTTATATTTGCCTACTAAACTAGCCAACTTACCTTTCTTTCAATAAAATGTAGACTCTGCCCTTCACTAGACCTATGTTCGGTCTTGAAATTTATGTCGAATATAAAATCTTAGTAACTCTTAAATGAACTTTTATAAAAAGACAAATCTCCCATCCTGCTTGAAAGGCTAGCTATGCAGAGGGTGAGTCACCGCCACTTACTTCTTCCTTAATATTCAGTATCATCTGACATTTAATACATTCCCAGAATGTAAATTCAGATACTCACCAGTGGGCCCAGAGCACAACCTTTGGCCGTGCATGCTTGGACTCTGAAGGAATGTAAGCTCCAGGGAGAAAATCCATAAGCATGATAGCTGAATTCTGAGGAATTGTGGATTAATATACCATCCAGATATAATCCATAACTCGTGATAACACCTGGGAAGATAATAATTGCCTTTTACTATGACTACTAGACAATAGCAAAAAAGGTCTTAAGAAAGCAAGTACTTCTTGATGTGATTTCTAGTTTCATGGAATCATTAAATCACAGACTCTGGCATTTCTCCTTGTCTAAACTCTGTCTCTTACCAAAGGATAAAATAGATGTTACTTGAATATCAAATTGTAAAGCTAATTAATACAGAGACAGAAATAGAACCCAACAGTTCCAGCATGAGAATCTTTCTATTGTATCATGTTAACTGTTGTCATGTGTGTTCCGGATCAAAAATTAATAAGTGGAGCATACTTATAATTTGTATTACTTTCTAAAACAGATATTCTTAATAAATATGGTCCAGAAGTAAAGTGACCTTATTAGTTAATGCATTCTATATGACTCATAATGTATCAGGCACTGCTCTAAGCACCTGGCATGCATTGGCTCCTTTTTAGCCCTCTCTTCATAGCATTCCTGTAACAGGCAAAGAGAAAAGATATCATATTAGAGGATAAACTGGCTTCCTTCTGCACATTGTCAGTCAGGACATTCAAAAGGGCATCTCTTTATATGACCAGGTCCAATCATATAAGCATCGAAAATCTGCAGCAACCCATTCAAGATAGAACATGAAGGACACAGACCGCCTCTCTTAGGAATGAAGATCTGGGTGGCCTCACTAGGTAAAAAATTCCAAACAAGCCGGGTACAATGGCTCACACCTGTAATTCCAGCACTTTGGGAGACCAAAGCAGAAGGATCACTTGAGCCCAAAAGTTAGAGACCAGCCTAGGCAATGTAGTGAGACTATCTCTACAAAAAATAAAAATAAAAGAATTCCAAACAGATGAACTAACTACTAGCTGAGGGCAAAGAGAAGAAATTGTAAATATCATCTATGGCCTCACGACTAGTTATAGAAACAAGAATTATACATGCTATCATGTTTTATTTCTGTTTATTATACAGAGATTTGTATATTATAACAAATTTTCCTTCCGTCCTCATTGATTCATGTAAATGGACTTAGCGGGTATTCATTTACAGTTTAGTTTTTTTTCAGTTGAAGAATATCCAGGTGGGGTGTGTCTGAACTAAAAAGGGGAATTAATATCACCCAGATAAGAATATGATGATGGAGGTGAGAGCATCATCATTTGTACAAAGCATAGTAGTATCATGTTAGATGGAAGCATAGTGTGATTGTTATTGGTAATAAAAGGTGGTGGAAAATATAGGGGTGTGCATGAATGCCGAGTAGCTAAGAGGGTGATTCATATGAAGTCCACCACAGCCACACATTCACGTGTCTAGAGCCTGTTCTGTACAGCGGAACCTACAAACTACAAACTACATTTCCAACTCTCTTGCTTGTTGGCTTTCTATTAGGTTTTGCCACTGGGAGGCACTGCGAGGAGGACAGAAGCAGAAAGACAGAGAAAACGTCTAGCTCCTAGCTCCAAGAGCTGAGGTCTTTGCTGACAGCTGCTGTGTTAGCAGGAGGCAAAGCACCTGCAGCCTCAAGCATTCCAGACAGAAGGCATCTCTTCTGCATTTTCTGCCTCTTCAGTAGTGGAATGTTGTTGGCATTTCAGCTCTGGTTAGGGCAGCGTCCCCTAATGGTTCAGATGTCAAATCGGCAAGTGTAGCAGTAAGCAGCAGCTCCCCGTCAATCACCTTTTTTCCTTCCAGTATCTACCACTTTCTCTTTTGTTCTTCCAGCCTTTCTTTAGAGCACCTTGAGAACAACCTCCTTGTATCAAATACCCTCTGCCTTAAATATCTGAAATGTTTTCTCTTTTACCAGTCAGATCTTGGTCATACATTCTCTTAGGATTAAATCTCTTTTATTTAAATGAGTTAATACTTTTCAAAAGCTACTGCTGTGACTTGTTTTCCTTTAAGAAGATAGCCTTGTATAGTTTATCATTCTGAAAAGTCCATTTCCCTTGTTTCCAAATTTTGGGGAAAGAATCTTTATTTTACTGTCATGTGCCACTTGTAGCTCCACAAAAAACAAACAAAACAAAAAACAAACAAAAAACATGTGGCTGCCAGGATCTGTTTTCCTTTATTTCTGGTGTGACAATTTATGGTAACTTTATGAATACCTAGATAAAGTATTTGATTTAATTCCATTTAATACTTGACACACAAAGACACAAAGGAATTAAAGCTAAGAAGTGAAAGACACATAGTGAAAAAACCACCTACTTATAATACATAGAAAATTTAAAGGGAAAAAAGATATAATCAAGTAATAATAATAAAAAAAATCTTACATGCCAGGTTCTCTGTGAAGTAATCAGTTAATCCTCTCAAAAAAAAAAAATCTTATGTACAAAAAGTGTGTTGCAGAAGCTCTTAAAGAAACCATAAGACACTTGAAATACTATCTACTTGACCTGCTTTTCAACTGAGATAGAAAGTACCCAAATCAATAGTTCCCTTTTCTTACATAATTGGGGAACAGAGAATGCCTTTTATTTTAGGATTATGTGCATAATATCTAATTTATCTGACATATTGGGAAATGAGATATTTTAAAGAAGTTAATTTTCATTTTAACTAAATTTCATCCCCTTAAGTATGAACTTTAAAGATCTTAACCATTTTTGAAGGAAATCTTTCTAGTAAGTACTACAAGCGTACCTGTCTTCCTACACAGAATACAATGAACATAACTGAATCACTTTGTGAAGACTCAAACTATGATTATGGACATCAAAGACTACATTCTCTAATTCTATAATGCTTCAGTGAGATACATTTTTCTATAATGCTTTGATGAGACGCAGGGTTCTTAGCTAGCTTTTACCCTAGGTAAAAGGTGACTGCACCTTATCAATTCCTGTGTCATTGTTTGAGTTCTTCTACATCGTCTCTCAGTGACAGTCTCTCCAAAGTTACTTCCTTTTTTGTCTGTCTGACTCTAGCAAGTCAACCCTTAGCCATCTATGTTGAAAAGCTAGGTAACCTTGACATCTGCAACTATCAATATAGAAAGAGCAGAGAGTTATTGAAAGAAAGGCTTAGACTAAGATGAATACATGACAAATGAGCTGAGAATAAAATAAAGTGAGATTTGTGACAGTTAATTCAACTGCTCAAAACTTTTTAGTATCCAGGATGTATCTAATTGAGAGGTGGATGAGAATGAAGTCTAGCTTTAGCATAGGTAAGATCACACCGATGCCCCCTGCACCTGCCACACACAGTTACCCAGGATCCTGTATGTAAACAGTATTTGACAGCATATGAAGGAAGGGCTGGAGGATCAACTGTAGAACTACAATGTAGGACTAGTATTATACTGACATACACAAATCATATTAGGCTAATTTAAATATAAACAAAATCAACATAATATAAAACACTATATGATTTAGTTTTAAAACATACTTTTAGTAAGTAGTAAGTCTAAACCACCTATTAACATGACAACTTTAACTTCATTAACCTAAATACAGTAACAAAAACTAATGAATATAATGTAGTGGATATTTTAAACTGAAGCCTAAGAAGATGCTTTTTCCTTTAACTAGAATGCAAGACATGTATCAATAGCTTTGTTTTTCAACTTTTATTTTAGATTCAGCAGGTACATGTGCAGGTTTCAAACTTACATGAGTATATTGTGTGATGCTGAGGTTTGGGATACGAATGATCCCATCACCCAAATAGTGAGCATAGTACCCAAGAGTTAGTTTTTCAGCCATCAGTCCCCTTCCCCTGCCATTAATCCCAGGGTCTATTGTTGCATCTGTATGTTCATGAGTACCCAATGTCTAGCTCCCGCTTATAAATGAGAATATGCAGTATTCGGTTCTTGCATTAATTTGCTTAGTATAAAAGCCTCCAGCTCCATAGATGTCGCTGTAAAGGACATGACTTCAGGATTTTTTCGTGGCTGTGTAGTATTTCATAGTGTATAACATTTTTTCAATTCAACCCACTGTTGATGGGCACCTAGGTTGATTCCATGTCTTTGCTGCTGTGAATAGTACTGTGATGAACATACAAGTACATGTTTCTCTTGGTAGCATTATTTGTTTTCCTTTGAGTATACATCCGGTAATGGGATTGCTGGGTCAAATGGTGGTTCTGTTTAAAGTTCTTTGAAAAATCTCCAACTGCTTTCCACAGTGGCTGAATTAATTTACATTCCCACCAACAGTATATAAGACTTCCACCCTTTCTCTGCAGCCTCGCCAGCCAGCATCTGTTGTTTTTTGACTTTTAATAATAGCATTCTGACTGCTGTGAGATGGTACTCATTATGGTTTTGATATGCAACTCTCTGATGATTAGTGATGTTAACCTTATTTTTTTCACGTTTGTTAGCTGTTTGTCTTCTTCTTTTGAGAAGTGTCTGCTCATGTCTTTTACACACTTTTTAATGGGGTTGTTTTTTACTTGTTGATTTAAGTTTCTTATAGATTCTGGATATTTGCCCTTTGTCAAACAGATGGTTTGTGAATATTTTCTCCCATTCTGTAGGTTGTGTATTTACTCTGTTGATAGTTTATTTTGCTGTACTGAAGCTCTTTAGTTTAATTAGGTTCCACTTGTCAATTTTCGTTTTTGTTGCGATTGCTTTTGAGCTTGGTCATACGTTCTTTCCCAAGACCAACAACCAGAATGGTGTTTCCTAGGTTTTCCTTTAGGAGTCTTATAATATAAGATCTTACATTTAAATCTTTAATCCCTCTTGAGTTAATTTTTGTATATGGTGAAAAGTAGGGGTCCAGTTTCTTCTGCAACAGGCTAGCCAGCTATCCTAGCGCTATTTTAAAAATAGGAAGTCCTGCTAGGCATGGTAGCTCATGCCTGTAATCCTAGCACTTTGGGATGCCGAGGTGGGTGGATCACGAGGTCAAAAGATCGAGACCATCCTGGCCAACATGGTGAAACCCTGTCTCTACCAAAAAAAAAAAAAAAAGAATTAGCTAGGCATGGTGGTGCGAGTCTGTAGTCCTAGCCACTTGGGAGGCTGAGGCAGGAGAAATGCTTGAACCCGGGAGGCGGAGGTTGCAGTGAGCTGAACTTGCACCACTGTACTCCAGCCTGGTGCCTGGCAACAGAGCAAGACTCTGTCTCAAACAAACAAACAAAAAATAGGAAGTCCTTTCCCCATTGATTATTTTGTTGACTTTGTCAAAGATAAGATGGCTGTAGGTGCACAGCTGTATTTCTGGATTCTCTCATCTGTTCCATTGGTCTATGTGTCTGTTTTTGTACCAGTATCATGTTGTTTTGATTACTATAGCCTTATAGTACAGTTTGAAGTTGAGTAATGTGATGCCCCAGCTTCGTTCTTTTTGCTTAGAATTTAAAACTCTAGAGGAAATTCTTAGAAACACACAATTTCCAAAGAATGAATCAGGAAGAAATTAAAACCTTTAAAAGACCAATGTCAAGTTCCAAAATAGAATCAGTAATATTCTTTGCTAGCTTTAAGTTTAGTTTGTTCTTGTTTACTTATAGGTGAGATGTTAGTTTGTTAATTTGAGATCTAACTTTTTGAGGTAACTATTTAGCACTATAAACATTTCTCTTAACACTGTCTTTGCTACATCACAGAGATTTTGGTATGTTGTACCTCTGTTTTCATTTGCTTTAAATAAAGTTTTGATTTATGAATAACTCTGGGGAAAGTAAAATTTTGAGTCCTTGAAATGCCATGTAAGTATTTTCAAAATTATAGAATACTTAAAATAATTTAAAATATGCTCTGGGACTGGCATGGAGGCTCATGCCTGTAATCCCAGCACTTTAAGAGGCCTAGGCCAGTGAATCGCTTGAGTCTAGGAATTCGAGACCAGCCTGGGCAATGTGGCAAAACCCTGTGTCCACACACACACGCATACACACACACACACAAACTGAGTTGGGCACGATGGCATGTGCCTGTGGTCTTGGCTACTTGAGAGGCTGAGGTTGCAGGATCATTTGGGCCCAGGAGGCCTAGGCTACAATGAGCCGTGATTGCACCACTGCATTCTAGCCTGGGTGACAACGTGAGACCCTTTCTTAAAAAAAGAAAATAAAAATGTTCTGATCATTTACTTTTAGTCAGATAATAGGGTACATGTTTTTTTATGGATTCTTTTCTTTGACATTGACAACTTCAATAAACAAGAATTGTTATTTTCATTGTTGTAAAGAGGAGAGAATGAATTCTTCGAGGTGCTTACCCATTTTTCATGGCCATACAAATATAAATTCACTTGTGGAAACTGGCAATCTCACCCCACTCTTATTGCTACTCTTGTTATATGTTTCTGGAGTAATTTCTTCTTCTAAAATTTTTAGGGATTTCACTTGCATTAAGAACTGATGAACAGGCTCTGGCTTTAAAAGCAATCAAGATGACCTAATATATTGAAAGTCAACTAAGTGTAAAGGACTATAGTTGGTGTTTTGGGAAGAAAGAACAGAAAGAATAATATCTACCTTTACGGAAGTAAGAAAAGAGTTAAACATAGGAGTAATTAAATAACAATTCAAGGACTAAACAAGAATCATAAGCACCACAACTTTATGCCAAACAAATGGCATAAATAGTAGACAGTAGGTACAGGACCCGCTAGCAGGGAAAAATCACTTTGGCTGAAGAAGTGCTATAGGCTTTTTAGAGCAGTCAAGTCTTCCATATATAGAAGTGAGGTCTTCAATAAGTCTTCCATAGGATGAAGGTGACTCACTCATGAAAGGTAAGATGTGAAAAGCCTATGACTCAGGAAGATGCTTCTGGTGAGAAAAATGACATTTACCATTGCATAGAAGTAAAAAAGTGCAAGGTTTAGTAAAGGTATCCAAAATAGATCAATAATTTGTTGTTATTCCTGTAGCTGGATGTGTTAGTCCCTTCTCATGCTGATCATAAAGACATACCTGAGACTGGGTAATTTGTAAAGGAAAGAGATTTAGTGGACTCCTCAGTTCCACATGGCGGGAGAAGCCTCACAATCACGACAGAAAGTGAAGGAGGAGCAAAGACATGTCTTATATGGCAGCAGGCAAGAGAGCATGTGCAGGGGAAATCCCCTTTATAAAACCATCAGATCTCATGAGACTTATTCACGATCATGAGAACAGCATGGGAAAAACCTACCTCGATCATTCAATTACCTCCACCAGGTCTCCTCTGTGACACACGGGGATTATTGCAATTCAAGGTGAGATTTGGGTGGGGACACAGAGCCAAACCGTATCACTGGGATAAAATCTAATGGAAAACAAAAACTTCAGAGGGAGGCTGGGGCCTTGAATGACACTACAAGAAGTTGGGATTTTATGATGCACTGGAGACCATTGGTGTTTTTATGAACTAGGGACAAGATGAAGGCATATACAGAAAAGTTAATCTAGAATCACATATAAAATAGACTGGAGTAGGGAAGACCATGGAGGTGGTAACAGTGAGATGGTTAAAAATATCAAAAAGAAAAAATAATTATTAAAGTCATCTTTTTTTTTTTTTTTAATTTTATTTTTTTTTATGAAAGAGAGAAAGGAAGAGGAAGAGATTTTAGAAAAAGAGAGAAAAGGAGAAAGAAAGAAACAGCAAAAGAAAGGAAAAATGAAAGAGAAAGAGGAAGAGATTTTAGAAAAAGAGAGAAAAGGACAAAGAAAGAAACTGCAAAAGAAAGAAAAAAATGAAAGTCATCTTTTCCTGAATGTATAGGAAGTAATCGTGAAGGAGGCAGGGATGCGGGA
>CAUYQU010038788.1:0-28177 GCA_963574635.1 Cheracebus regulus
GCCATAAAAAATGATGAGTTTGTGTCCTTTGTAGGGACATGGATGAATCTGGAAACCATCATTCTCAGCAAACTGACACAAGAACAGAAAATCAAACACTGCATGTTCTCACTCATAGGCAGGTGTTGAACAATGAGAACATATGGACACAGGGAAAGGAGCATCACACACTGGAGTCTGTTGTGGGGGAACTAGGGCAGTGACAGTGGGGGGTAGGGAATTGGGGAGGGATAACATGGGGAGAAATGACAGATAGAGGTGACGTGATGGAGGCAGCAAACCACATTACCATGTATGTACCTATGCAACAGTCATGTATGTTCTGCACATGTACCCCAGAACCTAAAGTGCATATACATATATAAAAAAATATATATATATAATAGCATAATATATAATATATATTATAATATAGATTATATCATATATTATATATATATATATATATATATATATATATATATTTAACATACTTTCCTTTAAGAAGCAAAGAAAAAAAAACTTTAGGAACAGTGCACCGGGCCAGGTACAGTGGCTCACACCTGTATTCCCAGCGCTTTGGGAGGCTGAGGTGGGAGGATTATGAGGTCAAGAGATGGAGACTATCCTGTCCAACATAGTGAAACTACATCTGTACTAAAAATACAAAAATTAGCTGGCCGTGGTAGCACATGCTGTAATCCCAGCTACTTGGGAGGCTGAGGCAGGAGAATTGCCTGAACCAAGGGAGTCGGAGATTGCAGTGTGCCAAGATCATGCCACAGCACTCCAGCCTGGGCGATAGAGTGAGACTCTGTCTCAAAACAACAACAACAACAAACTGAAAAAATCTGAGTACCGAAATGCTTCCCACTGGTAAACGGAAACAATTGTTTTATTTAAAAGCTACACTTATCCACTATGATACTGGATACAAATAAAGATTTTTTTAAAAAAGAGAAAAGCATGGAATCCCAATTATTGCCAATGTGTCATGCCTGAAGGACCCTTTTCCCACCCATCAGTTTGAGGTGATAGTTACTGGTCTATAGCAATAGCCATCATCATTCAAAATTTAGAATATTATTATGCAGGAGTCACGTACTGTTCACCTCTCACCCTCACCACGGTTACTGTCATCCTGGGACAGGCAAGCAGGAATAGTGAAAGGAGAAAATTTTGCAAAGGAGGAGAAAAATGTGCCAAGAATGTATAGTAATATAAATTAGGTCACATTTTGCTTTATACCAATTATAGTAAATTGGTATTTTACTTTAAATAAGTATGTCTCAAACTCTCCCTTCAAACTAATTTGTTTTGCTTTTGGGCAGCTAATGCACTATCATTCATAATAACTGTTAGATTAAGTTAGGCTTCAATTTCTGCTATGATTTATCAGTTTAAGGATGCAAATAGTAAATGATGGCACAAAGCTCCTCTCCTTCTGGTCTCTGAAAATTAATTTGAAATAGTAGCCATATACAATGAAATAAGGACACAGTAAAAGAATGCAGATGATTAATGCCTTCTATTTTCAAAATGAAGTTTTTCAACTCTGCATTAACATTTATTTTCCATTTCTCTGGTGCACTAGCTATTAGTTTAATAAAAGGAGAACTTTCCAGTGAAGGACATTATCTTATTCATTTCTATAATTCTGTTACACTATTAGTTAAGAGGTTTACTTTCAAGTGATGTTGATATAAATGAGAATTTTCCTTTTAATCTTATAGTTTCAAGGCCCAAAGCCTGTCTATGGGTTGTGAAGCTAATACTAGACTAATTGCAATGTGACTTGGAAGCTAGAATAGAGCCATCTGCAAAATTTGGAATGATGTGATCAAAATAACAAAATTTTACAGGAAAAACATAATGCTTTACATTTAGAAATAAATGGCCCACATATGGAAAAGCTATTAAACTTATTTTGTATAGCTTCACAAGGCAAAACTGGAGAAAATGAGTGAAAGTTAAGAAATCAAACTTTGTACAATGTCAGGAAGAATTTCCTAATAAGTCATGTAAAAGTGAAATGAATTGCCCGGTGAAATACACAGTGTTTTCTGCCACCACAGGTATTTAGGCAGATTAACAAATATCTGTCTATTGTATTACATAGGGGATTTGAGAGTAGGTGGGAGTTTGGAACACATTTGGTCCTTGGATCTCTATAATTTCAAATCTGATCTTGCAGCTCAGAAATTTGAATGATGTAAAGATGGATAAAACAACCCATTAACAAAGACACTATAATAAATGAAAGATATTTCAACAATTGATTACATTCAGCGCGTAAAAACATATATGAAGTAATGGTGGTACGAATACAATTTTAAAAGACAACTAAAAAAGAGGTGACTAATTCCAGCTGGTAGTATAAGGCAAGGTTGCCAGGAGGAAGTGTTAGATTAATGATGCAAGCATGAGCCATGTTTCAGGTGGGAGGGATGAAGTGGTAAGGGATTCCTGCTTGAGAGAAGCGTATGAGCTCAGAATTAGAGGAGTAGAACTGCATGAATGTTTGGGAAGAGAAGATAGATATTCTGAGAGATTGTAATGATTAGAATCTTGGTGATAAATTTGGTGTTTACTTTGGTTGCCAAGACCTGCCTTTCATGGAGTAAAAAAATAGATATAACATTGTCAAATATCCTGCATAAATTATAAACTTTTCAGTCATCATTGTTCTTTTATAATTTAAAATAACATTAGATAGTAAAAAGGATGGATATGAACATCTGAAACTACTTTCAGAATTTTGTCTTGATAGCAATAAGAGTGCACAGTAACTGCAAAAGATTGCAGGGACTGAGTCACCACTAAAATTTATCTCAGCCCAGCGTCTTCAGGGAGCTAGGCACACTGATATCCCTCTAGGCTTGAAGAGTTTGGTCTCCCAGAGAGAGCAGGCCAGGAACATAAGGCTACCTAGAACAGAGTCAAGCTAACCTACTGATTTTTGGCATTTCTTAAAGTGGAAAGAAAAGGAAATTTTCCAGCTAGCTAATTTCCTTACTTGTTAGCTTGTCTGGAGTCTTTTGTTTTTGGAAGCTTTTAACATGCCCTCTTTGTTTTGTTTTTCCAGCAGCTTTCCTTTTTTTTTTTTTTTTTTGAGATGGAGTTTCACTCTGTCACCCAGGCTGGAGTACAGCAGAGAAATTTCAGCTCACTGCAGCCTCTACCTCCCAGGTTTAAGCAATTCTTGTGCCTCAGCCTCCCAATAGCTGGAACTACAGGCATGTACCACCACACTTGGCTAATTTTTGCCTTTTTAGTAGAGATGGGGTTTTGCCATGTTGGCCAGGCTGATCTTGAACTCCTGACCTCAAGTGATAAGTCTGCTTCAGCCTTTTAAAGTGCTGGGATTACAGGTGTGAGCCATACCTGGCCTCCAACAATTTTCTTATGTCATGTCTGGGTGTGGGTGTTTTACTTTTTGGAGTTTATCCAGTTGGGGCATTGTAGTGCTTCTTGAATCTGTGACTTGCTGGACAGCCACAGCTATTATTTCTGAAATACGTTTTTCTTCCCCATTTGCATTTACTCTGTCTGAGATGCCAGTTTCTATATTTCACATGTCTTTTATTACCACCACCCCTGCTCCTGGAAGTTTCATTTTTTTTCCCCCTCAGATTTCAGCCTAGTTACTTTGGTCAGACCTATTTTCCAGTTTACTAATCATCTCCTCAATGGTTCTAAACGTTCCTAAACTCATGTATTGAGTTTTTAATTTTAGTCAATACATTGTTTTCAGTTCTAGAATTTCCATTTGAATGATTTTTTTTGTAGTTTCCAGTTCTTTGTTAAAATTCTCTATTTCAATATCTAATTTCTGTGCTTCAGTAGCACTTACACTAGAATTGGAATGATTAGCACAGCCCCTGCATATTTTTTATAAGTTATTAACAGCAGAATAGACCAAGCTGAAGAAAGAATCTCAGAACTTGAATACTGGCTCTCTGAAATGAGACAGTCAGATTTATAAAGACTTACAAAGAAAAAAGAATGAAGAAGAATGAACAAAACCTCCAAGAAATATGGGATTATATAAAAAAACTAAATCTACATATCATTGACATCCCTGAAATGGAAGGGGAAAAAACAAACAACTTTGAAAACAGGCTTCAGGATGTCATCCTAGAATCCTGCAGGGGTTTTCTGTATTTTCTGAAGTTGACTGTTGGCCTCTCTGGCAAGTTTTGGGACAAGCCTAGAGAGGCCAACAGTCAACTTCAGGAAATAGAGAAAACCCCTGCAAGTTTCTACACAAGAAGATCATCCTAAAGACAGATAATCATCAGATTTTCCAAGATTGAGATTAAAAAAAAAATGTTAAAGGCAACTGGAAAGAAAGGGCAGATCACCTACAAAGGGAAAACCATCATACTAACAGCAGACCTCTCAGCAGAAACCTTACAAGCCAGAAGAGATTGGGGGGCCTATATTCAACAGTCTTAAAGAAAAAAAAACTTCAAGAATTTCATGTCCAGCCAAACTAAGCTTCCTAAGCAAAGAAGAAATAAGATCCTTTTCAGATATGCAAATGTTTAGAGTTGGTTACCACCAGACCTGTCTTTCAAGAGAATTTAAAAGGAGCACTAAATATGGCAAGAAAAGACTGCTACTAGCTGATACAGAAAACTACTTAAATATACAGACAAGTGACACTATAAAGCAACACACAAGCCTGCATAATAACCAGTTAACAACATAGTGACAGGATCAAATCCACATATATCAATACAAATTGTGAATGTAAATAGCATAAATGTCTCACTTAAAAGGCACAGAATAGCAAGCTAGATTAAAAAGCAAGACCCAATGGTATGCTGCCTTCAAGAGAGGTACCTCACATGTAATGACATCCATAGGCTCAAAATAAAGGGATGGAAGAAAATTAACTAAGAAAATGGAAAACAGAAAAAAGCAGGAGTTGAAATCTTAATTTTGGACAAATAGACTTTAAACTAATAAAGATCAAAAACTAACAGAGAAGGGCATTGCATAATGATAAGGTGTTCAATTCAACAAGAAGACCTAACTATCCTAAATTTATATGTACTCAACATAGGAGCACCTAGATTCATGAAGCAAATTCTTAGAGATCTGCAAAGAGGCATAGACTCTAACATAGTAATAGTGAGACAGTTCAACATTTCATTGACAGACAGTATTATACAGATTACAAGGCAGAAAATTAACAAAGATATTTAGAACCTGAACTCAACATTGGACCAAATGGATCTGATAGACCTCTACAGAACTGTCTATCTGAAAATAACAGAATAGACATTCTTCTCAACAACCATGGCACATTCTAAAAATCAACCACATAATTAGACATAAAATAATGCTCAGCAAATGCAAAAGGACCAAAATCATACCAAACACATTCTCAGACCATAGTGCAATAAATAAAGAAGTCAAGACTAATAAAAGTGCTTGGCCGGGAACGGTGGCTCACATCTGTAATCCCAGCACTTTGGGAGGCTGAGGCAGGTGGATCACCTGAGGTCAGGAGTTTGAGACCAGCCTGGCCAACATGGTAAAACTCTGTCTCTACCAAAAACACAAAAATTAGCTACATGTGGTGGCACATGCCTGTAATCTCAGCAACTCGGGAGGCTGAGGCAGGAGAATCGCTTGAATCCAGGAGGCAGAGGTTGCAGTGAGTTGAGATGGTGCCATTGTACTCCAGTCTGGGTGACAAGAGTGAAACTCTGCCACTAAAAAGAGAAAGAAAGAAAGAAAGAAAGAAAGAAAGAAAGAAAGAAAGAAAGAAAGAAAGAAAGAAAGAAAGAAGGAAAGAAGGAAAGAAAGAAAGAAGGAAAGAAAGAAAGAAAGAAAGAAAGAAAGAAAGAAAGAAAGAAAGAAAGAAAGAAAGAAAGAAAGAGAGAGAAAGTAAGTTGATCAAAACCATGCAATTACATGGAAATTAAACAAACTGCTCCTGAATGGCTTTTGGGTTAATAATGAATAAAAGGCAGAAATCATGAAGTTCTTTGAAACTAATGAGAACAAAGACATAACATACCAGAATCTCTGGAACACAGCTAAGGCAGTGTTAAGAGGGAAAGTCATAGCACTAATTGCTCACATCAAAAAGTTAGAAAAATTTCAAATTAACAACCTAACATCACAACTGAAAGAATTATGGAAGCAAGAATAAATCAACCCCAAAGCTAAGAGTGACAAAAAATAACCAAAATCAGAGGTGAACTGAAGGAAATTGAAACACAGAGAAACAAAGGATCAATGAATCCAGGACTTGGTTTTTTGAAAAAATTAATAAGATAAATAGACTGCTAGCTAGACTAATAAAGAAGACAAGAGAGAATATCCAAATAAACATAATTAGAATGACAAAGAGGATGTTACCACTGACCCCACAGAAATGTTAATAAAAACAACCACCAGCAATTACTATGAACACCTATATGCACACAAACCAGAAAACCTAGAAAAGATGGATACATTTCTGAAAGCATGCACCCTCCTAAGACTAAACCTGGAAGAAACTGATTCCCTGAAAAGATCAAATACAAGCTCTGAAATTAAATCAGTAATAAATAGCCTACCAACCAAATATAAAGCCCAGGACCAAATGGATTCACAGCAAAATTCCACCACTTGTACAAGGAAGAGCTTGTACTATTCCAAAAAATCAAGGAGGCACTCCTCCCCAACTCAGGCCAGCATCATCCTGACACCAAAAACTGTCAGGCATAACAACAACAACAAAACTTCAGGCCAATATTTTTTGGTGAACATTGATGCAAAAATTCTTAACAAAATACTTGAAAACTGAATCTAGCAGCACATCAAAAACTAATCCATCATGTTCAGGTAGGCTTTATCCCCATGATGCAAGGTCGGTTTAACATACACAAATCAATAAATGTGATTCATCACATAAAAATAACTAAAGACAAAAACCACATGACTATCTCAATAGATGCAGAAAAGGCTTTCAATAAATTTCAATACTTCTTTATGTTAAAAACTCTCAATAAACTAGGTATTGAGGGAACATACTTCAAAATAGTAAGTAACATACTTCAAAATGGTTATCTATGACAAACCCACAGCCAACTGAATGGGCAAAGCTGGAAACATTCCCTTGAAAACCAGCACAAACCAAGGATGTCCTCTCTCACTACTTTTATTCAACATAGTATTGGAAGTCCTAGCAACAGCAATCAGGTAAGAGAAAGAAATAAAGGGAATCTAAATAGGAAGAGAGGAACTCAAATTATCTCTGTTTTCAGACAACATAATTCTACATCTAGAAAACCCTATAGTTCTGGATCAAAAGCTCCTTCAGCTGATAACTTCAGCAAAGTTTCAGGATACAAAATAAACATACAAAAGGACTAACATTCTAACAGCCAATAGCCAAGCTGAGAGCCAAATCAGGAACACAATCCCATTCAAAATTGCCACAGACAGAATAAAATACCTAGGAGGTATTTTATTACCAGGGAAGTAAAAGATTTCTACAGTGAAGATTACAAGATACTGCTCAAAGAAATCAGAAAATACAGAAACAAATGTTTATGGATAGGAAGAATCAATCTCATTAAAATGACCATACTATCCAAAGCAATTTACAGATTCAATGCTATTCCTATCAAACTACCAATGACGGTCTTCATGGAACTAGAAAAAACTATTTTAAAATTCATATGGAACCAAAAAAGAGCCGTAATAGCCAAAGCAACCCTAAGCAAAAAGAAGAAAGCTGGAAGCATCACATTACTCACCTTCAAATTATACTACAGGGCTACAGTAACCAAAACAGCATAGCTCTGGTACAAAAACAGGCACGTAGCCCAGTGGAACAAAATAGAGACCAAAAACAAGGCACCCACCTATGACCATCTGATCTTTGACAAAACTGACAAACACAAGCAATGGGGAAAAGACTCCCTACACGATAAGTAGTGTTGGGATAACCAGCCAGCGATATGCAGGAGATTGAAGCTGGACCTCTTCCTTAAACCACGTACAAAATCAACTCAAGATCAAGTAAAGACTTAAATGTAAAACCAAAAACTAAAAATCCTAGAAGATAATCAAGGCAATGCCATCCTGGAAATAGGAACAGGCAAAGATATCATGACAGAGACACCGAAAGCAACAGCAGCAGAAGTAAAATTTGACAAATGGAATCCAATTAAACTTAAGACCTTCTGCACAGCAAAATAAACTGTCAACAGAGAAAACAACCTACAGAATGGGAGAAAATATTTTCAAACTATACAATTGTAAGAACTTAAGCAAATTTACAAGAGAAAAACAAACAACCCCATTTAAAAGTGGGCAAAGGTCATGAACAGACTTTTCCAAAGAAGGCATACATGTGGCCGGCAAGCATATGTTAAAAAGCTCAGTATCACTGGTCATTACAGAAATGCAAATCAAAACTACGGTGAGATACCATCTCACACCAGTCAGAATGGCTATTATTAAAAGTCAAAAAACAGATGCTGGTGTGGTTGTGGAGGAAAGGAAACACTTATCCACTGTTAGCAGGAGTCTAAATTAGTTCAACCGTTGTGGAAAGCAGTATGGTGATTCCACAGAGAGCCAAAGCAGAATTACCATTCCACCCAGCAATCCCAGTACTGGGTGTATACTCAGAGGAATATAAATCATTCTACCATAAAGACACATGCACACGTATGTTCACTGCAGCTCTATGGACAATAGCAATGACATGAAATCAACCTAAGAGGTCATTAATGACAGATTAAATAAGGCAAATGTGATACATATATACTATGTAATACTATGCAGCCATAAAAAAGAATAAGATCATGTCTTCTGCAGAAACATGGATGGAGCTGGAGGCCATTATCCTTAGCAAACTAACACAGGAACAGCAAAGCAAATACAAATGCTGCATGCTTTCACTTACATGTAGGAGCTAAATGATGAGAACACATGAACTCAAAGAAGAGAACAATAGACCCTGAGGTCTGCTTGAGGGTGGAGGTTGGGAAGAGGGAGAAGAGCAGAAAAAATAACTGTCGGGTACCAGGCTTAATAACTGGGTGATGAAATAATCTGTACAACTAACCCCCAAGACACGAGTACCAACATCACAAACTTTCACATGTATCCCTGAATCTAAAATACAAGTAAAAAAAATAAATAAAAATAAAGATTCTGAATTAGAATATTTTAGTTACATGGTACTCTTCCTTTTGCAACAGTAAAAATATTTTTACTTTGAAAGAGCAAGAGGAGTATGAAAACATGTCTCTAAAATATCTAAAATTATCAGTTTAACTTTTTTTTTTTTTGACAGTCTCTGTCACCCAGGCTGGAGTGCAGTGGCATGATCGTGGCTCACTGCAACCTCCGCCTCCTGGGTTCAAGCTATTCTCCTGCCTCATTCTCCTGAGTAGCTGGGACTATAGGCATGCGCCACCATGCCTGGTTAAATTTTTTTTTTTTTTTTTTTTTTTGGTATTTTTAGCAGAAATGGCGTTTCACTAGGTTGGTCAGGCCGGTCTCGAACTCCAGACCTACTAAAGTGCTGGGATTACAGTGTGAGCCACCATGCCTGGCCCAGCTTATCTTTCTAGCTTGTGTGTTTCTCTAAACTTACAGAGATATCTGGAATTCAACTAACCACATGTGTAAGTAGTGTGCTTGTATTTTTCCGTATTGCCTAACTTATTTTCATATTGGGCAAATGTTCTTTTTACACAGTAAATAAAAGTCAAAATGCTTTCCTAAAATAATCTAACTTCTTAAACATATTAATCACATAAAGCCTATGTGTGAAAAGTCTAATATTGATATGCCCTATTGTTCTATTTCTATCTTCTGTTTTACTATCTTGGCTTCTCCTGGTCATTGAGTCCTGTCAGCTAGTATATTAGGTAATTTTATTTTATTTATTTATTTATTTATTTTACAAAATTTTCATTTCTATTTTAGATTCAGGGAGTGCATGTGCAGGTTTGTTGCAAGGGTATGCTGCGTGATGCTGAGGTTTGGGCTTGTACTGAGCCCATCGCCCAGATAACATACTATACCAGGTAACTTTAGATGAGGCTGCTTTCTAGCTAAAAGCTAAAGCCAGGTCACTAAGAACCTTGCAAATCACTTAAAATAATTTGGACCTAATTGTCACAGCAATGAGACGACACTGAACAACTTTAAGGGGTGAAATATTTTCATATTTACACTTTAGAACAGTTATTCTAGCTTCAGTGTCAGGGAATAAATTAGAAAGTAGGCCGGGCGCAGTGTCTTACGCCTATAATCCCAGCACTTTGGGAGGGTGAGGTGGGTGGATCATGAGGTCAAGAGATCGAGACCGTCCTGGTCCACATGGTGAAACTCCGTCTCTACTAAAAGTACAAAAATTAGCTGGGCATGATGGCACGCGCCTGTAGTCCCAGGTACTCGGGAGGCTGAGGCAGGAGAATTGCTTGAAGCCAGGAGGCAGAGGTTGCCGTGAGCTGAGATCACACCGTTGCACTCCAGCTTGGGTAACAAGAGTGAAATTTCCTCTCAAAAAAAAAAAAAAAAAAATTAGAAAGTAACAAGATTGGAGATATAGAGACTGATGGGTGAGATTTGCAGGAATTCAGTAAGAGAGGATGATAACGAGGGCAGGATTTATGTTAATAGAGATAGAAAATAGTGTCCATATTGGAGAGATATTTATGAGACAGAATCCATAGGATGACTCCCATGTTTCTGTTTTTGAAATCTGAGTGGAGAGAAAATGGTGCTATTTACAAAACTAGATAACATTGTGGTGGTTCAAATTCAGGAGAAAGAAAGAGTTCATGATGGACCGTGGAATCTGATATGTTTGTGAGATGTTCTGGTGGAGGTGGTTTGGACACTCAGGAGGAAAGTCTGGTTAGATCTAAAGATCTGGGAGTCCGGCACATAGCTGAATGCGGTGTGATGCACGGGTGGGGATGGAAGCGCTTGCACAGGGAGAATATGCAACGTGGGGACAAGCATCTGGGGCAGAAGCCATTGGAATACAAACAGCCAAGAGGCAGGTAGACTTCTCTTTAGAAGCCTGAATGGAGCCTGAGACAGAGCCACCAAAGAAGCCTGAAATCTAGGAGAGAATGACGTCACAAAGCCCAGGGTAGCGACTGTTGTGAAGGGAACATGGTCACTAGTATTAAAATGCCACTAAGAAAACACTGAAAAAAGTCATTGTTGACCCTGCCGAGGAGCATTTCAAAGGAGTAGCTGCAGGAGAAAGCACATTACAGTAAGTCGAGGAGAGGATAGAGTGAGGGGATAGACAGTCAATATAGGTAGTTCAAGAAAAAGAATGTGGCTCTCATGAAAAGGAGAAAGAGTGATAGGATGTATGTGACATTAGGAAAGGTTTGTGTTTTTAAGATAAAGAACTTTTGACCATGATTAAATGCCAGTAAGAAAAATAGGCCGGGTGCGGTGTCTCATGTCTGTAATCTCAGCATTTTGGGAGGCCGAGGTGGGTGATCATCTGAGGTCAGGAGTTTGAGACCAGCCTGATCAACATGGCAAAACCCCATCTCTACTAAAAATACAAAAATTAGCTGGGCGTGGTGGTGCACGCCTTAAATCCCAGCTACTCTGGAGGCTGAGACTGGAAAACTGCTTTGAGCCTGGGAGGTGGAGGTGGCAGTGAGCCAAGATCTGGGCAACAGAGTGAGGCTCCATCTCAATAGTGAAAAATCCCAGAGTGGGAAAGGTTGATAATACAAGAGAGAATAGATCTAATAAATAGGAATTTCTCCAAGAAAACTGGAGGAAATGAGATCCAGAGCAAGATCTGCACTGGGCTCTTCGAGGTAAAGTAGATTAAAAAAAAATAATTTTAGCAGAAAGGAAAAAAAGAGAGAATATATTGGGGGTACAGAAGAGACTAATTTCAGGCAAGACAGTGAGAGGGTGGCTTCTGTTTTCAGTGTGAATTAGAAAAGCCGGGACATCTGCTACAGGGAACTCAAGAAGCAATGGACTTTTAAGAAATACGGTAGAACTGCCATACAGCGTGAAAGAGCCAGCTGACATCAGATACCGTAAAGTTCTATAGTTGTCCCATTGCGCATCGTGGAGCGAGTGTGGAGGATGGGGGCAGTCAGAGTCATCATAACAAAGATTTTGTTTGTTGGATTCCTTGCAGGACAAGGACATGGAAAATGCTGGCAAGCATGATGCACAACAAAGAAAGAAGTGAAGACTAAAGGGAATGATCAGGTAGCGGAAATGAAGGAAGTCCGAGATAGATTACAGTGCACTGCCCTGGACCCATAGCTGAGAACAGCAAATTTTCTAGTTTTTGTGATTAGTATTGTGATTATTTTTAAATTATACATAAGTGATCAGTTGTCTTGGGACCATCTTTGTTTATGCCTTCTCTGTTATCATGATCAGTAAGCCATCCCCTTTTACTTTTAAAGGTGTTCTGGTTTGGCTAATGCATTTTATTGTCTTGATATATAAAGAGAGATGACACGAACCAGGCTTGGTCAAAGAAAAATAGAGTTCAATTTTGGAAATGTTAAGTTCATAAAGCTTATGGGAACTTCATATTGAAAGGCCAAGTAAACTGAACATACATGCAGACACAACTAAATTTATCCATAAAACATAAATTCAGACAGTACTGAATAAGTTATAATTTAGTGATTGACTCAAGAATGGTATACTTATTTGAGGGCAGACTCAGAAAATATTCGCATTACATATTTGAAGCTACTTTCTCTGTATTAAAGTATATAGCATTTTGGGGTAAAGTGAAAACTATTAATCGTGTGAGGATGAGGAATCATGTTAACATTGGCCAGATCGTCAAACTGGAGTTTTACATTAAGTAATACTTCAAAGAGTCACAAGGTGGCAGCACAACCACAATATAACATGTAATTAGCAAGGGTCACGATCCTTTCAGGTATTTACAGTTAGAATTTATACCTGTTGTACTATATATATATATATATATATATATATATATATATTCTGAATGTATGGTCCTTAATTTAAAAATTATTATTTTGTTTTATCGTTATTGCTGATTTGAAAATGGAACACATAAAAACTTTAATTTTCTAATATGTACATTATTTTAAAATATGTTAGTTAGCTAGAGTAAAAAACATGATCATGAATACACATTGATGCCATTCTTAGGATAATTATTAGCACACAGGGTATATAATGTCATAGTTACAAATGCTCTCTAAGTTTGCATCTTGATTAGTATATTTTAGTTTGACAATTTTATTTAGATCATCTTTATAATATATTTATCTAACTAGTAAAATAAGATCTATAACTTTTTTCATTGACCTGTAGAAAGAGAGGGTTCAGAAGTTTCATTAAAAAATTTTTGGCATATTCTAATTATGGTAACTTCAAGTAGAGTATAGGGTTGCCAGGTTAGTTGAAAAAAAACACAGAATATCAAGTTAAAATTGAAGTTTAGGTAAACAAGAATTTTTCTTTTTTGGTATAAGTACATCCCATGAAATATTGGTGGCATACTTAAAGTTATTCAATTATTGAAGTATTTATTGTATTTTATTTAGCAATTCTATTAAAGGGAGGGAGAAGAACCTGGGGGGAAAAAAAAAAAAGGAAATTTCTGAGAAGACCAGAAAAATCCAGGATTATGGACTACAAATCTGACCTAAGATTTGGAAGTCTTCAGAATCAAGGAACTAGAAAAAGAATTATAAATAGACTTGAATTAGTCTGCATTCTGTGGCAAACTCATTTATATGTTAAGCTAAACAACATGGGCTACGCTGAATCAAGTACACTGGTGAATTACCATCTACACCACACATTGATTACTGATTTCTAAACAACAAAACACAACAACATATATTTAAAGTTAGTTCAGTATTGAACAAAATGTAATAAACAACTATAATCTAGACATTTTGGGGTCTTACGCAGGGTTATCATTATGAAAATCTGTCATTAGAGCATCAAGGCGCGGAAATACCATTTTAATTTCCTTTAATTCAACAAACATGTCTGGCACCTCCATATGCAGAGGACTGACTAGGACTGTGAAGTATAAGGATTAATAAACATTGATGTTGTCTAACTCAGTGGACATTTACAGTTAATAAAATAAAAGTTAAATTCATGCATAAATAATGTCAAAACGAATTCTCACTAATTTTTCTCTGGTTCCAGTTCTTGGTCAACTCCTTCTTTCTTAGTGTAGCCCAAAGGATGACTGATTCCCTTCGCTCTTCCAGATGATTTTCAACTACCATTTTAAGGCCAGAGTCTTCCAAATCTCTATTTCCAGCCATGATTTCTTGCCTATACTTAAGATATGTACATCCAATTCCTATGAGTTCTTGGCTGTCCCCTCAGTATTTCTTCCTAAATTAGACTCATCATTTCTTCCCGCAACTTCTATTCTTCCTATATTCCTAATCTTAGTCAATTGCATCCCTCCTCAGGTGATCATTCATCCTTAAAACAGACTATCTCAGACTCCTTGTCCACATTCAATCAATGCACCATCATGCATGTCTACACTGTTTCAATGACCTCTAAATGGATTTTCCACCTTCTGTCTTGCTTTCCTCAAATTTAGAGATGTACTGAAATTAACAATTAATTTTATTTACATTATTAATTTTACACTGTAGTGATTATCATTTACGTCTTAAAAGAGTTTATGCATTTAACAACATTGATGGGTAAGAAGAGACACAACGAAACAAAAACAGAGCTGGGGAATGGCTTGGATTTTCAGGCATCTGAAATATAGGTGCTTGGGATAGAAAGTCAGGACACCTCTGAAGCCCTATGTTCAGCCCTGTGCTGGACACTGACAAGCGCAGCAGGATGTCAGGCACTCATATCTCAAAGCCAGGTGAGTAAAGCAGGCTCATGACCCCTCTCTTCTAGGCTGCCAGAAAGACAGGGAAGGAAATCAACTCTCTAAATCAGGGTCATCAGTTCTAGAAACTTAATAAGCCATGAGTACATCTTTATGTTGTAAGACCAGAACAATATCTTACAAGGGCACCAAATGATGGTAGCATAATCTAATGGGGCATAATTTAAATAAACTTACATGATTAGTGAAATATTTAATAAAATATGGCTATCATTATGCTGTATGCTAATTAAACATAAGCTGAGAAGAGATTTAAACAAATGACTCTAATTCGTGACAGTTTTGGAAAGCCAAAGCAGATTTTCATCATTTTCTGTTTTTCGTAGTTTTTCATAAGCTATGATCAGCGTCAATGGTGAAATGTCTCTGGAACCAATTTCACTGTACTTAGGTACCTAAGCAAATAGTTTTAAAAGATGTTGGCTTTGTCCCGTCTTTTCAAAATGATGGCTGACCCCTGTGCTTCTCCTGTGCATATTCCTTATTTCATCTCTACGACTTTGAGGAATTCTTGGACTAGATATGTGGATTCTCACTGCTGCCTCCCACTAAACCTGGATATTTAGGGTAGCAGAAACACTCGAAAACCGTAGAACGTAAGAAGCTGTGGATGCACTACCTGTCCAGGTGCCACAGTTGAAGCACTGTAATGAAGGGCTGAGGGGATCTAGAGTGGAGGTTAAGGCGAAGTGAACAGGAGTGTTAAAACGTGATGGATGTTGGATGCTTTTTGGGGCAAAGGGAAGAGATTGGTCTGGCTAAAGCGCTGGGGGAGGTAGAAGAACAGGTCGATCAGGCTCAACTAAAAGGAGCCAGTTGTTAACATGGACCTTCAAATTTCTGGAAACAGGCCTTGAGGGAATTCCTCTGTTCTCGCACAGGGAGTGGGGATAACTGAGAGACTGAAGCCCCTGGGGGATTGAGTCAGGCTTGATTACACCCTTTGGTGTAAGGATGGGAAGGCTCTCAGATGTTTTAAATTCTTTTCACAGAAAACAAAACGTTTACTTTAAAGAAATAAAGGACTTAAAATGTAAATGCATGAGTGAAACTCATTCACACTTAAATGAAATGCATGAGTGAACCTCATTCACAATTACATGTAGTCAAGAAATCAATAAACCAGAGAACTATCAGATCCTCTGGGGTGCAGCGGTAGAGAGCAGGAGTCTCCGTTTATGAGATAGCGGGTTTAGAAGGCTTGAGGAAATGCAAAGAAAGGGAGCCGGAAACTAGGAAGGCAAGTTTCACCTACTTGGCAAATTTTTCTGGTGATTCATGACGTGTATCCATCTGTCTCCTCCACTAGCTTGTGAACTCCTTGAGCCAATTGCTATGCAACACCTAGCATGGTGCTTGTCTGGTGCAAATGGTAAGCACTAAATCATTCTTGCTCAATCTGAATTTTAGTTTCAAACTGGTGGACAACAATTCTGTGCAAATGCATTTTTGCTTTTCCTGTCCATTCAAGCACACGTGTTATTGGAATCCTAGGCCTCCTGGGGTTCTGGAGTGTCAGAGCTACCTTTCAAGGCCCATCTGTGTCCACACAACCAAGAAACAAAGCTCTATCCACTCAGCTCAGTGATAGCATACAAGGGAAAATAATTTTTAAAAACACCTGCTCGAAATTCTCTTAATACTAAAACTATGAGGCTAAAACTTTTTGGTTATTTTTGTTACTCAAAGTGCACTTCAAGATCTTGTAAGACTTCAGGTTTATAACATGACTTTTGACTTTCTGATTATTTTAGAATGGATCTTCATAGTGTAACATGAAGAGGAGCACATGTCACCAGCACACTGTGCTGGTAAATAGCTAGTGCGCAATACATTTTTGTTGAATAAACAAATGAACAAATGAATGAGCAAATGAGGTGATCCCCTCAAATTCAAAATAACAGTAAAAATGAAAAAAAAATTCACAGAGCATGTATGAAGAGAAAACCAAGATATTATCCATAAGATATTGTGAAAGGCTTAGGGAAATCTAGACCTATCATAAACATAATTTGAATATTATTTAATTTAATTGGATATTGTAGTAATTGGAACTTAGTAACCAATACAGTGAACTGTCTTCTTTTTGGATGTCAGATTGGGCAGAAGAAAAAATTTCTGTTGTCTTGAACAGATTGAGAACCAGCCCTTTAACTTTAGTAAGTTTTCCAAATTATTTGCACTCTGAATTTTTCTTTGTGTTTTGTAAACGGTCTCCTGGTCTTCTAGCAAACCTTATCTCAGATGTCACCCCTGTTAAGCCATAAAACAATCAATGGAGTCTCAAAAGAGTCAGCAACATTTGATACTTAAACTCTGGCTGTCTCTGAGATACAGCTAAAAACTCTTAATACCAGCTATCCCCTTCCATGTTTCTATCAGTGGGAGAAGTTATTATGTAGAGCAAAGACAATATAAGTATCAGACCATTTTGGAGAGCTCAGCTGGTTTTCTCTTGTAGAGTCTGTTCTTGTCTAGTATCCTGAAGTCATCTGAAATCATTAAAACATCTTGTAACATGGCAGAAAACTTTAAAAGAGGCCGGGTGCAGTGGCTCATGCCTTTAATCCCAGCACTTTGGGAGGCCAAGGCGGGTGGATCATCTGAGGTTGAGAGTTCTAGATCAGCCTGATCAACATGGAGAAACCCCGTCTCTACTAAAAAAGAAAAAGAAAATACAGAAAAAGAGAGAAAACTTTAAAAGAAGGCCGGGGCACTGGCTTACACCTGTAATCCCAGCACTTTGGTAGGCTGAGGTGGGTGGATCACCTGAGGTCAGGAGTTCCAGACCAGCCTGGCCAACATGGCAAAACCTTGTCTGTACTAAAAATACAAAAATTAGCCAGGTATGGTGGCACAGGTCTGTAGTCCTAGCTACTTGAGAGGCTGAGTCAGGAGAATCGCTTGAACCTAGGGAGCGGGGGTTGCAGTGAGCCAAGATCATGCCATTGCACTCCAGCCTGGGCTACAGAGTGAGACTCCATCTCAAGAAAAAAAGAAAAAACACATAGAAAAGTCCATGATTAAGCTTCTACTTTAAGGACCTCTGACTTTTACTCAGTGTCTCATTAGCTCTCTCACTGGGATGTCTATGCAATTCATTCTAAATCACAAGGATGATCCAATGAAACTGTTAAGGGGATGTTTTTTTTTTTTCCTGGTGGATAATGATCTATTGGAAATAAAAATTAACATAATCTGCTTTATTTTATATGATTACTGGTGCTAATTCCAAACATTACCTCCAATCAACACAGGTTATAATTTTGTGATATTAATGAAAAACAACTTAATGAGCAGGTTTCCTTCTTTCATTGTGTGTTTCACTGCCATACAAAAACCAAACCCTTCTAAAGGGGAAACTTCTATTCCACAACAGCAGGCCTAACTCTATTTGTGGATTACACCTCCAAGACTCCTCAAGTAACAAATTCATCATTTTTTTCTACTGAAACATTCTGCCTTCCTATATGAATTTCACAACTTGTCTGGATTAATGCTGATGTCCTGAACACTGTTGCAATTGTTACATATCTTGCAAAGAGCCAATTGGAGTAATAATTCATTTATCTTTTAGAAAAAAGGTTTTTTAAACTCTCAGTGCAACACTCAAATGAATTAATGTTCTAGGATATCCTAATGCTTCCTTCAAGTGGTGGTTATCTAGGATTTTTTTCTATTGGATCAACTTAATGGAAGCCAGTTTCCTGCTTCAAAACTCCATACGAACAAGTATAGAGGAAGTTGTTTTACATGCTAATTATCAGTGTTTGAGAGCAATAGTCTATAAAATATACTCCATTACTCAAAAGCAATTTGTACTACTATCATTTTCAATTTAATAAAAAAATCAAAGAATATGAAACAAAATGTGCAACTGTGTGCTAATCTCTAAGCTGGTAGTTATTTACCCAACTAAATTCAGTAATACTAAATCTTACAGAAATTTATTTCTATTTGAGGAAGAGTGATTTAAGATGGTCAAACTTGTGTTTCCACCATTCCTTGAACTATACCATGGTATGTCTGTCAAAAATAAATCCTATATTAGAAGTGAGTTGCAGTTATTAAGCTATATATCCTTGTGGAGGCAGAAAGTGAATGGTAAAGTATCCGGTAAAGAGTAAAGTGATCTTAGATACAGCAACTAGGGATTTCATAAAGTGTTTAGTTGTACCTTACTTTTTTAACTTGTATAAACGTCACTTTCTTATTTTTTCCTCTGAGCACCTACTCCAATATCTGGCATCTAGTTAGTGTTCCTCAAATGTCAACCAAAGGAGCCAGAGTATTTTCAGAAGCTGATGAGAAAGCCTTCCTCGACTCATCCACTAGGTGGCACACAGGGACCACGCTTCACACAGTTAACCGCCACAGACCCTCCCATTCATAGTGTAAATAAAGAGATGCATTATTAATTTATACCATCTCGTCCTCTCTGCTCCTAATAATTGTTTAACCAGCTGTTTCCTCTAATCCTCCTTAAACACTATTGATTAAAATCCTTAAGATATTCAGGTCTCCATCCTTTCCTACTTCTCCCAACAGCATTTTGTTACCTTTAAATGACAGGCTAAGTACATTTAAATGACATAGACTAAGTACTATGGTTCCTAATCATGGCTGCAGGATCTCGGAAAATTAGTTTGAAGTGAGATCAAAGTTCTTTTCAAATTTGCCTTGTATTTCGTCAGAATTTTAACTGGTGAGATATCATTGTCTTAAAAATGCAATCTGAAAAATAAAATATGCACGGGACTAAAAGAAGTGAAAAAGAAAACTAGTATTTTCTAAGGCAGGGAGTCATTTTCTGAATATAACTCTTGTTCATCTCTACAAAGATGAAGCGCCTTGCTACCTTAAGATTCAAAAGACTTCTTCAACTGTTCAGAAAATACCAATTTTCCACACCCAAGATGCTAAAAGGCAGGATTATTTAGCAGACCGTTTACTTATAAAGTATCTTTCTGCATACTCTAAATGTATTTATCCTGGATGTGTTACTTGCTCCCAAAGGAAGGCAAAGGAAGTGAAACCACTAGGGATATAATGAATTGATTCTTCTCTGTGAAAGTCTCTTCAGTACTTCTAAATTACAGTGTCAGTCATTCCTCTGAGAGACAGGGCCTTGCTGAAAATAAATGGCTCATTTTATAAATAAGAACATAACGTTTCCCCCACTTTCTTGTTTCTCATAGAAAGCCCAGGCCCATCAGGCATTCCTGTCTAGAATACTGGCCTCTGGGTACATTCCTCCTGCAGACCAGTGGTCTGTTGAGGTGTTGGTTATCTCTCGTTCATTTAATTAGCTTTAAGCAAAATTACGTCTTACATAGTTCTATTTTTAAGCTGTTTCCAATTTAGCGAAGAGGTCATCAACAAAAATATAAGTTCATTTCTTAGCTGAAACAATTAAATGTTTAAGAATGGGTAGTATAAAAGTGACTAAACACTAAAGCTTATATCTGAACAGTCCTTTGGCATATATTATATTTTACCAAATGGAAGGAAAACTTTCATTTATGTGAGTAAATTGAATTTCTTAACTGATATAAGAATTTTGAAATATCACATTAAGAATTCTCCAAAGAGAACTACTATGATAATACTTATATACTTTTACGTCACAGTACTTCTCTTTGGAGAATTTTTCATAGAACAATATTCCCATTCCATTAAAATATTGAAATGACTAAAATGTGTGTAAAACCTCTGCAAATTTAGTACACTGAAATAATCACATAGAAATAGTTACCAGAAACTACATTCGTAATGAATAAATATCACATTCATTTAGAAATTAATCCACAGCCTTAATTTCTTAAGAATTATTAGCTTCCAAGAAGCCAGCCAGTATGTTTGATTTTATGACATCACACTGGAACATGTACAGGAACACTTTCCACCCTAAAAATTCCCAAATGTACTGGCCACTGTGTGTATTTTTCCAGTGATAAATGAAAATAAAGCAACTTATTCTCAGATTAATAAGCCATCTTATTTTGAACACAACAGTCACATTCAATGGAAGAAAACTACTTGATCTAAGCCCAAATAAATTTAGGTTTGCTCTTGGTGGTAAACAGTCTCAACATAGAAATAATTTCTTTAAGCAACTTTTAAAAGTAATCTTACTGTGACTATACATTTTCTTCAGTGCATTAAAATTATCCATCGGCATCATTGTATACATGAAATGCATCATAATTCTATGATCTTAATTTCATAATTAGCTGGAGAAGCCTGGGCCAAAAAAGGCAACATTTCTAAGATTATTCATCTAACAGGTATTACCTATGACTAAGGTAACTTACTTTTTCACATAACCCTATATATTCTCTAAAACAAAATTCATAAGCCTGGCTGGATATTCCCATTCCTCATCTTTCCCTTCAGCCTATACTATCCTTTTTTCATCTCAAGTACTATAAAAATGGTTGTTGAAATACAGATAGAAAAGTCATCACTTGGAAACCAATGAGCCTACCAGATTTACAGTAGCTCTAGCAGAAGCCAGGATACTAGAGTTAATTCTTTCTCCAATTCTAGATTGAGTTAATTCTTTCTCCAATTAAGTGAAATATTTTATCCGACAATATGAAACTTTTTAAAAAGTTGAGGTGTCATATTGAATTCAAAGGAAAACTAAATTCAAAAGAAAAGAATAAAACTTGTTTAATGTAAATATACATTATGTGTGTATTGCCCTCTGAAATCTTAAAGGCACAGAGGTATAACCAAAAGAGGGGAAGGAAATTTGCAAGTTTTACCTTGTCCTGAAATCCAGGAGTTCAGATGCTCTCAAGTTCTGCTTAAGTTGGAAGCTGGAGATCAAGTGAAGCTAGCGCTCTTTCTCCTCACCTTAAGTTTGTCTCTGGGCGAGTGTGAGAGAGAGTGTGTGTGTGTGTGTGTGTGTGCGCGCGCAGAATGTGTCTTTGTGGCGCTGGATGGCAGAGGTCCTGATCCTGGGAAGAAGGAGGCACTTTCTCACCAAGAGCAGAAGAAAAGCAAAGCGTCACCAGGAAAGTTCTCCTCCCAGATCTCCTAATTACAGCCTAACGTGCACTTCATGCAAACTTCAGGGAGGAAGGGAGGGGCATCTCTGTGCCCAGACCTTGTAAAACAGCAGCCTCTTAGATGACTTTCCCCTCTGCTCAGATCCCGAGTATCCCGCTCTGGGGTTCAGGCAAGCCGGCAGCTACAGACACAAGCCCCCCGCCATACCACACCTCCTGCACCCTCACCTTCGCCACTCCTGGGTCTGTCCAGAGGAGATGGCACAAGGGGTCTGTGGAATGATCTCTGGGGGCAGCGGTGTGAGCAGACTCCCCAGGACAGTCAGTTTTCGCTTTGTTTTATTCGCCTCTGCCTAAAAGAAAAATCCAAGGCTAGGAGAGGTCCTCTCTTTCCCGCCTTCCCCTCCCCAGAGGAGATCAAGGATAACAGACAATGATGATAACGGCACAGAAAGCTTTCTAAACTGGAGGTGGCCTTCCACCCAAATCACCAGAAGCATATTTTCTGGTTTACTGGACTCAGGATTGGTGTTGAGTTTAAATCTCCTTAACAAACAACTGCTATTGTATCCTTGGATGACAGAGCTCGAGGAACCTGGATTTATTTATAGAATGAGGAATGCGAGGGGGAGACGGGATGGGTGAGGCTGGGTTGTGGATCCATACCCAGGATTAGAACCAGATGGGCACAGGGCGCGCGCGCGCGGGCGCGCACACACACACACACACACACACACACACACACACACACATCCCCGAAATAACCGCTGGGGAAGATGCCGGGACACGCGGGAAAACGCCTCCTGAACAAATAGACATTTATTTATAACTCCAGGGAGAGTATATAGGTCCATTGATTCTCGCCTTGAGTAACCAAGGGTTTTGGAGAGGAAATGGCTTCATATTTCAATAACAGAGCCACCTTTGATGGAGTCTAGGAAGGGGAAAAAAAGAAACACACCGCAGGAAGCAAGCGGCTGTTGGAGCAGCCGGGAGGTGGGAGCGGGGCTGGCCCGGGGACGGAGGACAAAACAAGCCCGAGGGGCCCGCGGACGGGGTGGAGGCGAGGCGCTGGCCGTCCCCGAGCCGCAGCGAGCCGGGCCCGGTGGCGCTGGGGCCGTGCGGGGACTCGCGGCCGCTCTCCTGGCTCCAACCGCCGGCCGGGTCTGCAGGGACCGGGGGACTACGGGCTTCTCGGGCCCCGCCGCTGGGGCGGGGGCGCCGGTGCGGGAGAGGGTCCCGTGGGCCGCAGGGACTGGGGGAGTCGTGAGTGGATGAGCGAGTGGGGCCGGAGGCTGGGCGGGTCCGGGGCGTCCTGGAGGGCAGGTGGGACCGGAGGACCCCCGAGGCCGCCGAGCTGCGGGGGAAGCGCGGGGACCGGGCTCCGCAGGGCCGGGCAGGTGGCCCGTGGGCAGCGGAGCCGGCGCGCAGGGCGAGGCCTCAGCGGGGACGCCCGAGCGGGGTCGCGCGGTGGCGGCGAGCGGCGCTATTGTCCTAAAGATAACGCCGAGGCCGCGGGGCCGCCTCCTCCTGCACTCTGGAGACCTGCGGGAGACACGGCAGGGAAAAAACCTCCCGCATCTTCTGAGAGACTTCACCGGGTTTTTTTTTTTTTTTTTTTTTTTGCCTCCCGACTCCCCGTTGCCATTAGGTCTTTGGTAAATCAACACGTACCTCTTGGAAAGGTTTCATTTCAAAGTCAAACCGAACACTCACACACCCTCTCTAAATGAGGATGGTTACATTCAAAAGGAATTCTTCACCAGGCGGTTCAACACCTTTCTTGGAATTCCAAAACCTGGGTGAGGGCTCCTCTCGTATTTTTCTGTTTCCCCGCACAGGGAACAGGCTAAGGGTTTTGCAATTTTATGTCCCTAACCTAGTGGCCATTGAGGCAGCTGTTATGTAGGCCTCTACATTAACCGCCAATAAAAATAAGACACATCTCTGCTTTTCAACTACGAAGAGGGTTTTTATGCTATTAATATTTCTTGTAAACGTTCAGGATGGTGTGTATTTTAAAGAACATAAACGAATTAGACTTAAAAACAAATATCCGCTTTTTATATTAAAGTACCATAAAGGTGGCGAGGCTGGTGGTGTGTGGCTATGAGATCATATAAAAACAGTTTAAATACCGATCTCGTTCCGTCAGCTTAACAACCTAATTTTGGGCGATTGCCTGCAGCATAAATCGTATCAGCTGGCTCATGGATGGCTCTTGTTCCCCTATTTTGTGGTCTGCTCTATATACGTATTCCAGCAAAGCATTAAGAAAATTTAACGTATTCTCTTCTGAAACTGTTTATTAACCACACAAGACAATCTATTTTGCAACTTAGTCACATCATGGTGAGCTACACTAGATTTTTTTTCAATTTCATATATAGCCCCAACCACTGAGATAGACTTCCAGAAATAAGGACAGCTACTTAACCTGTGCCTCCTGCTCCTCCCCTATTTCCAACCTTCCCTTCCCCATAAAGATCCCCAGTCTTTTAAATCACAAGTATTTAACCTGTCAATAGTGGGTGTTTTAAGTGTTATTCAGGCTTAATTTAATTGACGTTATACACATTTTTCCGTTCGTTTTTGGGTTCACATGGTTTTTTAGTTATATGAAATTTACATTGAAATTAGCTTTAAAAGTCTTTAGAAAAGATTTTTATGTTCAGTTAATTAATGTTCAGCCAAATTGTGCTTTATGGAGACATACATTACTTTCATTAGCCCTTATAATTTTTCATCAGGGCACAGGCATTATAAGCCATGGTAAAAAAAATCAAATCAAGTAAAAACAGGAATAAATACAAACCTATTTTCATGACTTTAAACATTTTACAAAGATATAAATTGCAGAAATAATTTTTGAAGACCAAAATACCTTCTCAAAGAAAACCATATCAAAAAAGTATTCTATATTTGAAGATTCCCTGTGTTTATTAACATTAGTAATTCATGTGGAAACTCACAACTTTCATTTCTTAAATCAAGTTTAACCTAAAACTGTTTCCTTACATATTTTAAGTTTGGCCTAAAGGTTTGTCTGTACATTGTGAACTAGAACCCAAATGAAATTGTAAACAGACTCTAGCCTACTCTTGTGCCAATTACTGAATTTTGGCCAATCAAATGTGGCCAAGGGTTCAAACCCTGTTTATATAAGGCGAAGGCGGAGCTATAACTAGTCCAGGGTTTCTGTACCTCACTTTCCTTTTTCTGCCGATAAACCTTCCACTACGTGGCTGTGCTTGGGTCTTTGAGCCTACTCTGCCTTTGGAGACTGCCAGAATGGTTCTTTGCTTAATCAAACTCTTTTAGATTTAATTTTGCTATAGTTTTTTTTTTTTTTGAGGTTTGTTTTGTTTTGTTTGTTTGTTTTAATTTGGAAAAGGCAAAGAAGCCAGATTTTTTTTAAGTTAGAGGAAAAACCAAAGCTCTTTTTGGTTTTTCAATAATATAGTTGGATTTGTTTTCATTCTTATAAAATACTCTTATGTTAAACTTCAAAATATGCTGAAATATGTATAATGTTATGCATATAATTATATATATAAATATTCTATAGATAATATATACAGCATATTTTGAAATGATATTGTTTAACATAATGCAAGAGTATTTTGTAAAAATGAAAAACGGGTCAAAATGGTGTTATAAAATGCAACTTTGCATTCTTTTCCTAATTGTAAGACAATTTGAGTAATTAGGTTGAACCAGATAAAATGGAATGTTCAACCTTTTCTCACTTACCAAAGAAGCAATTTCAGCTCATTTTACCTTATAAAATTTGAATATGTGCATAGCACAAGTGTAGCAGGAACATTTTCAACATTTAAAAAATATTGATCTAAAATATCATGAATATGTAATATGTAATAAATTCCCAAGCAGAATAGTATCCCTGCTGGCATATTACACCCATACAAAATATACATTTATAATCAAAAGGAGATTATCTAAATTCATCTCCTCTTCAGACTCCGAAAGAGGCTGCTGTTATCCACTAAATTCCAGAGAATTGCTTCCCTCTGAGCTCTTGTTTCCTGGAATTTTTGCCTCAGGCTAATATTATACCTGGATGAACATCTGCTAGGATAAAGGTGCAGCTTTGTGCACTTTGGAGGTGCAGGGGGGAGGAAAGTCATTTGACCTTTCCTGTCTGAGGCCTCAGAACTTCATTAAAGCACCTCCTGGGATTGTGGGCATAAACATGAGAAAGACATCATTTGTAATTAAGTCCTTCCCACTGGCTGTATTCCTGTTGAACTCGATGATTAAAATACAAATTCAATATTCTAAATGATCACGAAGCATTTGATAAAAGGTTATTTTGCTTTTAATGCAATGTAGGCGAGGGGATGGCTTTTCAAGAGCCCACTTTTTCTGCTCACTCTCAGAAAGTGTCCAGCAGACAGACTCTTCAAAAGGGCACACTAAATAATTAGGCAATAAATTGTTCAAATGTTAAGAGCCGAGCTGTTCCAGAAGCTACTGAGGCCAAATGAGTATCATACCAAGTGATAAATATCCTTGGCTTCTAAGAAGTAAGCGCCAGCTTGTCCCCATGTTTGTCTGTTGAATTGGTTTTGGGTTCACAGCATCGCCCATTATCTTTCCTGTAATTTATTGTTCTATCTAGTATGTTTCTTTTGTCTGGAACATCCAAACTCACCCTTCATTTCTTCAATAAATTGATGAGTATTTCATTATTGTCTAGATTTTATTAATTTTGCAATAGGGTCCAGATTCAGTGCTGTCTCCTTTGTCAGCTTTTTGTTTGTTTGTAGCTATAATGAATTTTAAAACAAAATCTTGTAATATTCTATTTCTTTTAAAAATTCCGACACAAGTATGACAAAATATTAACATTTTTTCAAATCTGAGGATTGAAAACATTGGTCTCAGTTTTTTTTTTCTATTTTCTGTTTGAATTACAATAGAAAAAAATATAAATAAAAAAGAAATAGGGAAAAAGAAGAAAAAAATAAATAGGGCTCACCAGAATGTAAGTTTCACACTGCAGAAATCTTTGGCTGGTTTGGTTATACTGGTCTATTGCAAGCACTGAGAACAGTACCTGGCACTCAGTAGGTACTTCCTAGATATGCTTTGAAGGTTTATGGCACTCATGTCACTATGTAGAAGTTGAGACACAAGGTCATACATGTAGGGAGTGACAAAGCTGGGATCAAATGTAAAGTCTGGAATACTTTCCTTGTCCCATGTTGCCTAGAAAGTCTAGATCTTTTTGTTGTTTTTTCAGATGGAATCTTGCCTGTCACCAGGCTGGAGTGCTGTGGCGTGATCTGGGCTCACTGTAACCTCCGCCTCCCAGGTTCAAGCGTTTCTCCTAACTCAGCTTCCTGAGTAGCTGGGATTATAGGCACGCACCACCATACTCAGCTAATTTTTGTATTTTTAGTAGGGATGGGATTTCACCATGTTAGTCATGATGGTCTCCATCTCCTGATATCGTGATCCGCCTGCCTCGGCCTCCCACGGTGCTGGAATTGCAGGTGTGAGCCACAAACCCAGGCCAATCTTTTGGTATTTTTAAAACACAGATCTATCCATGTTTCTCTGCATTGTTGACAATGAAAACTCATACATACAAAATACTTTGTAAACTCTTCCAAATCTCAGAAATGGTAGACCCTTGAAGGTAAAACTTCCTTTGTGTGTATGAATTTCTCAAGTACCAAACTTTTAATACTTATCTCTTTTTTTTCTTCTAAGAAAAAAACCTGAGATACATCTGCCGACATGCAGGTTTGTTACATAGGTATACATGTGCGATGGTGGTTTACTGCACCTATTGACCCATCCTCTAAGGTCCCTTCCCTCACTCTCATCCTCCACCCCCCAGCAGTCCCTGGTGTGTGTAGTTCCCCTCCCTGTGTCCAAGTGTTCTCAATGTTCAACTCCTTACTTATCTCACTTCTAGTGCCCAGCACTGTTAAGTTTGCAGAGTGAATTGTCCTTGCTTTTGTGGCCATCTGTAGTAGAGTTTGTGTGATTTGGCAAATGATTAACCCTTCTCCTGAGTGCTTGCTGAATAATACAATTCTACTTAACTTAGATTTTTAAAAAAATGATTCTAGGAACTTGAATAATTACTGGAGATGAATGTCTGTCTTTCACAACATAAAATATTGGTTCCCTTATTGATGACAATCAATTCAAGTAAGTGATCCTTATATCCAGTTCTGTCTGTTTGGGAGCAGACTGATAAGAAACCAAAAGCAATGGCAACAAAAGCCAAAATTGACAAATA
>CAUYQU010038789.1:0-15594 GCA_963574635.1 Cheracebus regulus
TACTCCGCAGGAAGAGCCGCCAAGCCGAGGCGCCGTCAAAAAAGCCGCGCCAGCTGAAAGGGTTGCGCTGGCGACCCGTGGCGCTCCTCCGCTGGGAATGTCCTGGTCCGTGGGCAGCAAAAATTTATCGGTAAGTGTGGCGTCCACTGGCTCTCTGCGCTTTTACTGGGAGCTGCAATCCTGAGCTGCTAGTGATCGGCCGTCTTGGATCTCTCGTGTCTTTCTTTTTATGTACCATTTTAGGCAAGTTCATCTCAGTTTGTAAATAGACTTTTTCACTCTCAACTCTTCTTATGAGGGCAGGAAAAAGGGTATGTTTAATAGAGTCTGATAAATAAGTTTTGTTTTAAATTGTGATGAGATATACATAACATAAAGGTACCATTTTAATCATTTTTAAGTGTATGGTTCAGTGGGATTAAGTACATTCATATTGTGGCATAACCATCACCACCACCCATCTGCAGAACTCTTACCGTGTTGCAAATTAAAACTATACACATTAAACTTTAACTCCCCATTTCCAGCTGCCTTTATCCCCTGACAACCATAGTTCTACTTTCTGTCTCTATGAATTTGACTACTCTATAAGTAGAAGTACCTCATGTAAGGGAAAGTAGACCATTTTTGGCCTGTTGTGACTGGTTTATTTCATTTCGCATAATGTTCTTAAGGTTCATCTGAAGGAAACCCAAATATTTCACCTGAAAATATACTTCTTTGACATATTTTAAGATCTGACTGTTCAGAGCACCAATAAACAGAAGCATCCCTGCAAAGCTGTCTTTTTGGGGACATTTGCAGGTGTAGGGGAAATCTGCACTGATGTAGCCAGGTTTTCTCTGAGACCCTCCCTTATCCACATCTAGGAAAGATAGTAACGGAGAGTCTGAAACCTGTAAAGATCTGAATAAACTTTCACCATCTATTCTCTCTGAGGGCTGCTGCCTGTGAAGTTTTTTGTACATAACAAGATCACTTCTGCTCATCAGGCCTCCTCTTTTCTATCTCCCAAAACCTGTCCTGCCACCATAACCTGATTTTCCACCATAACCTGTTTTCGGCCATGCCTGGAGGGAGCTCGCATTCTTTCTGTAACCTCAAGATGGTATAAAAGCATCAACCCTATGCAAACTCTGAAAGAAAACCTAGGAAAATACCATTCTGGACATAGGAACAGGCATAGATTTTATGACAAAGACACTAAAAGCAATTGCAACAAAACAAAAAATTGACAAATGGGAACTAATTAAGCTAAAGAGCTTCTGTGCAGCAAATAAAACTATCAACAGAGTAAACCAGCTGTAGAATGGGAGAAAATATTTGCAGACTACACATCCAACAAAGGTCTAATATCTAGACTCTATAAGGAAGTTATACAAATTAACAAATGAGAAACAAACAAACTTATTAATAAGTGGGCAAAGGACATGAACAGACACTTTTAAAAATAAGACATACATGGGACCAAAAATCATATGAAAAAATGCTCAGCATCACTGATTATTAGAGAAATGTAAATCAAAACCACAATGAGATATCATCTCACCCAGTCGGAATGGCTATTATTAAAAAGTCAAAAAATAACAGATGCTGGCAAGGTTGTGGAGAAAAGGGATCAGTTATATGGTGTTGGTGGGAATGTGAATTAGTTCAGCCACTTTGGAAAGCAATTTGGAGATTTCTCAAAGAACTTAGAATAGAACTACCATTAGACCCAACAATCCCATTATTGGGAAATTATTGGGTGAGGGTTGAAAAACTACCTACCATACTATGCTTATTTTCTGGGTGACAAAATAATCTGTACACCAAACCCCTGTGACATGCAATTTACCTATATAATAAACCTGCACATGTATCCCTGAACCTAAAAGTTAAAAAAAAATAAAATGGGAGCACCAGCCACCTTGCCTTTCTTTGAGTTCTTATATTTTGTATGATTCCTGTGCACATTAATAAATTGTATGCCTTTTCTACTATTAACTTGCCTTTTGTCAATTGATTTTTCAGAGAACCACTGAGGATGGAGGGAGTTTTCCCTTAGCCCTGACACATCCATCTTTTAACGTGTCAGAATTTCATTCCTTTTTACGGCTGAAATAATATTACATTATGTGCATATACACTTTGTTTATCCATTCACCTGTTTGTTTTTTTTTTTTGAGGCAGAGGCTCACTGTGTTACCTAGGTAGAGTGCAGTGGTGCAATCTCAGCTCACTGCAACCTCTGCCTACTGGGTTCAAGCGATTTTCCTCCTGCTTCAGCTTTCCGAGTAGCTGGGATTATAGGTGTGCGTCACCACACCCAGCTAATTTTTGTGTTTTAGTAGAGTTGGGGTTTCACCAGGTTGGCCAGGCTGGTCTCGAACTTCTGACCTCAAGTGATCTGCCCGCCTTGGCCTTTCAAAGTGCTGGGATTGCAGGCATGAGCCACCACGCCTGGCTCCATTCACCTGTTGATGGACACGTAGGTTGCTTCCACCTTTTGGCTATTGGGAACAATGCTGCTATGAATATGAGTGTACAAATACCTCTTTAAGACCCTGCTTTAAACTCTTGGGTATATACCCTGCTATGGTCTGAATGTATATCCCCAAATGCATGTATTGTAAACTTAATCCCCAATGCAACAGTATCAGGAAGTGTAGACTTTTGGGAGATGTTTAGTTATGAGGCCCTGTTCTCATGAATGGATTAATACCCTTATAAAAGGGTTTAGTGGAAGAAGTTTGTCCCCCCCCACATTTTTATTTTTTGAGACAGAGTCTCACTCTGTCATCCAGGCTGAAGTACAGCGGTGCTGTCTTGGCTCACTGCAACCTCCGTCTCCTATGTTCAAGTGATTCTCCTGCCTCAGCCTCCCGAGTAGCTGGAATTACAGACGTGAACCACTGCACCCCACCTTTTTGTTTTTTGTTTTTCGGCCTTCTGCCATGTGAGAACATGGCACTCCCCTATGGAGGCAGTGCCATCTTGGATGCAGAGCCTGGACCCTCACCAGACACCTAATTTGCCGGCACCTTGGTCTTAGATTTCCCAGCCTCTAGAACTGTGAGAAATTTCTGTTCTTTATGAATTACTCAGTCTGTGGTAATATGTTATAGCATCAGAAGTGGACTGAGATATACCCAGTAATGTAGTTGCTGTAATGATATAGCAATTCTATTTTTAATTTTTTGAAGAACTTCATACATAATTTTAAAGTTTTCTTCAGGATCCATAATATTTGCATGAACTGAGTCATAAAAATATTGGATTTGCTACTTTGATTCAAACCCATGATTCATTCAGGCAGGGGTTTGGTTTTGGACAGTGGCATTAGGAAGTAGTTGATGAGAAAGTTGATACTACTTAACACAGTAATTAGATATTCTTGAAGTCTGAATTTCTCAATGTCTTGATCTCATAATTAATTTTTCTAACTCCTTCTTACACCTGTTTATAATTCTAACCCATATAAAGGAGTTTCCTAAGTCTACTCATGAAAATAATACGTTCTTTGATTTGTCCTAAAAATGATTCTTAGAAACTTCAAGAGGAAGTTTCAAGTTCTGGTTTTTTAGAGTTGGTTAAAAAAGAAAGTGTATTTACATATCCTTACGTTGTGTGATTTTAAAGATATGTATTTTTGGCCGGGCACGGTGGCTCACGCTTGTAATCCTAGCACTTTGGGAAGCCGAGGTGGGCGGATCACGAGGTCAAGAGATCGAGACCGTCCAGGCCAACATGGTGAAACCCTGTCTCTACTAAAAAATACAAAAAATTAGCTGGGCATGGTGGTGTGTGCCTGTAGTTCCAGCGACTTGGGAGGCTGAGGCAGGAGAATTGCTTGAACCTGGGAGGTGGAGGTTGCAGTGAGCCGAGATCGCGCCACTGCACTCCAGCCTGTCGCTTGGTGACAGAGTGAGACTCTGTCTCAAAAAAAAAAAAAAAAAAAAGATTTGTATTTTCAGCCCTCAGCCCTCATTCCTCATATTTGCATACAAAAGAATTGTAATTTTTCTGTTAGCACCCTCATTTAAAAACATATTCTTTGTTTAGAGAGTTTCTTGTTCGCTTTTTGGATCATCTCCTGCTGTCTTATGACATTCTGAACATTGTCCTCAGCATTCTAGGGCATTGCTGAAGCCTGTAAAAGAGATTTTGGTCTGCAAAGTTTGTAACCCCCTACGTAGTGATAATCACCTTATTGTTGGGCCTGTGTGTTTTGGAAACAGTTCACAACTCCGCCTCTCCAGGACTGCAGCCAATAAAACGTTCTCCAGAATGTGTTCATGAGAGTCAGTGTGGGCCAGCAGAAAAGCAGTGGCCTAGGGTTTATAGAATTAGGATTCTAGTCTTAAATCTTTGCTAACCATGTAATCTTAGGTACAGTTCATCTTTTGATGCCTCAGTTTTCCTATATGTGAAATGGGATCAAGAACAGCTACCTTGTTCCCCTCATAAGATCATTCTGAGAATCAAGTGAGATCATGGAAATGAAAGTTCTTATTAAGTGCTATATGCCTATAGGAAATGTTGATTGAGAATTAAAGACTATAGGTGGTCTCAAGTAATTTTACTTTTCTGGCTCAATTTTTTATTTATAAGCCCATGGATTAGTTGCTAATTATTATTATATTTTTTTGAGACACAGTCTTGCTCTGTTGCCCAGGCTGGAGTGCAGTAACGTGATCTTGGCTCACTGCAAACTTCGTTTCTCAGGTTCAAGTGATTCTTCTGCCTCAGCCTCCCGAGTAGCTAGGATTACAGGCACGTACCACGCCTTGCAAATTTTTATAATTTTAGTAGAGACAGAGTTTGCCATGTTGGCCGGGCTGGTCTCGAATTCTTGACCTCATCGTCCGCCTCGGCCTCCCAAAGTGCTGGGATTACAGGCATGAACCACCACGACTGGCCCAGTTGCTAAGTAGAATAAGTAATTTAATATGCATGTCGATTAGAATCTTGTCACTGCTATTACTTCATTATATTAATACTTCTGGACATTTGAAGGTCAGTTTTCTAATAATCTTAATATCCAGAATAAAGCTGGGGAATCTAGAGGCTGACCTCTCCATAAAAGGTCTCTGAATAGCTAAAGTGGTTTTCGGTATGCACTATTCCGTGGGAGAGAATGTTGTCCTGAGCTTATTGGCTCTTCATTTAAATTCTGATGTGGTTTCTACCCCTTAGAAATTTACAAGTAGAAACTAGGGATCTGGAGGTGAAGTGAAGAGGAGTCTAGAACCAGAATTTTGATATGAAAAAGAATGACAATGGAATTGAAGTGTGTGTGTATGTATTGGGGGAGCCTGAAAATATTTGGGAAAACAGATATAAGGTCTATAAAGCATTGTGCTTTGTGTTTATTTTATGTAGAGTTCAGTAGTCCTACATACCTAAGCATTCTTTGAGTATGTGACAGCCTCCGATTGACTGATGGTGTCACAATGATAAAGCTGAGTCACCTAAAAACCTTATAAGAAAGCAGAAAGCTGGGCATGATGGCATGTGCTTGTCGTCACAGTTGCTCAGGAGGCTGAGGCAGGAGGGTTGCTCATGTCCAGGAGTTCAGGTTCAGCCTGAGTAGCATAGCGAGACCATCTCTCTAAAAAACAACAACAAAAAAGAATGCAGGAAATTGTTAGCTTAGATTTCAATTAAAATGGTTAAATTACAGAAGTTCTCAATGTTTGAAGGGATAAACTTTATTTAAATTGAAAATTAACTTACTGTAATGAATTATTAGCTGATAGTGCTGAATAAACAGACATTATTGAATTAATATTTTTACCATTACCTTTTTTTTTTTTTTAAGATGGGGTTTCACCATGTTGGTCAGGCTGGTCTTGAACTCCCGACCTCAGGTGATCCGCCCACCTTGGACTCCAAAGTGCTTGGATTACAGGTGTGAGCCACCGTGCCCAGCCTATTTTGACCATTATCTTGTGAAGGTATTTTTGTTATTTTTCCCGGTTAGATAATTTTGTATTGTTATATCTAATTTATAGTAGAGGATACTGACAAGGTATGGTTATGCCAAATTTGTGGCATCGTTTGGAGAGGAATATATGCGTCTTATTTATTCTGATATGTTACCATGCTATAAATTGAATAGGGCTTTCCCATAGGCATTGTTTCATTTTACCTCTATAATGATCCTGAGGTACATGGATGCCCCCATCTTACAGATGGAAATGCTGAGGCTTAAGACAGGATCAACATATTCATAAAAGTGGTAGAACAATGGATTTAAATGTTGGTCTTTGACTCTAAAGCTTTTGTTTTCTCTAAGTCTTCTATGTAGGTATCATCATTATGCCTTATATTTTGGAACAATTCTGTAAAAAAGAACATATAAGCATCATTATCCCTATTTTACCATATGAGTAAATTGAACTGAAAGATACCAAGTGAACTGTCCAATGGGCACATGATGACTAGAACCCAGGTCTGTTGATTTCTGAACCATTAACTACTTTATTTTATTTTATATATTTATTTATTTTCAGACAGAGTTTTGTTCTTGTTGGCCAGGCTAGAGTGCAGTGGCGCAATCTGGGCTCACTGCAACCTCTGCCTCCCAGGTTCAAGTGATTCTCCTGCCTCAGACTCCTGAGTAGATGAGATTACAGGTACACACCAGTACCCCCAGCTAATTTTTGTATTTTTAGTAGAGATGGGGTTTCACCATGTTGGTCAGGCTGGTCTTGAACTCCTGATCCCAGGTAATTTACCCGCCTCACCCTCCTAAAGTGCTGGGATTACAGGCATGAGCCACCATGCCTGGACCCATTACCTATTTAAGAAACCATTTTATTTTTGAAATAATTTCAAAGTTACCGGGAAGTCAGGAAAATAGTACAGGCCGGGTGTGGTGGCTCACGCCTGTAATCCAAGCACTTTGGAGGCCAAGGCAGGCAGATCACCTGAGGTCAGGAGTTCAAGACCAGCCTGACCAACATGGTAAAACCCCATCTTTATTTTAAAATGAAAAAAATATTAAAAAAAAAAAATATATATATATATATATATATAAAGGAAAATAGTACAAAGAACCTCAGTTTATCCTTCACTGATTTTTTTAAAAATATTTTGCTGCATTTGCCTTATTCTGTCTCTGATGACTTACATATTATTTTTTCTGGATCATTTCAGATTAAATTGCATGTATTACGACACTTTCCCTTAAATCCTTCAGCATGTATTTCCTAAGAATAAAGATTTTTTTTTTCCAATGTGCGAGAGAATAAGGATGTTTATTATATATGCATAGTACAACTATTAACGTCAGGAATTTTTTTTTTTTGGAGATGGGGTCTTACTCTGTCACCTAGGCTGGAGTGCAGTGGTGCGATCTTGGCTCATTGCAACCTCTGCCTCCCAGGTTGAAGGGATTCTCCTGCCTCAGCCTCTCAAGTAGCTGGGATTACAGGCATGTGTCACCATGCCTGGCTAATTTTTGTATTTTTAGTAGAGACAGGGTTTCCACTAGTGAGACCTTGTCTCTAAAATCTTTTTAAAAAAATTAGCCAGGTGTGGTGGCATGTGCTTGTATGGGAGGCTGAGGCAGGAGGATCACTTGAGCCCAGACATTCAAAGCTGTAGTGTGCTCTGGTCACACTACTTCATTCCAGCCTGGGCAACAGAGTGAGACCCTGTCTCAAACCAACCAAAGACTGTAATGAACGGACTAGGGGAATCGATGGACAAGCAAATGCTCTACCTGATGTAGGACATTATTATTTCAAATGTGCATCACTCTTATGATAATGTTTGTATCACATACCAATTCTTTTTTTAAAATTGTGGTGAAAAAACACATAACATTAAATTAACTATCTGAACCATTTTTAAATGTACAGTTCAGTAGTGTCAAGTAGATTCACATTGTTGTGCAACAGATCACTAGCGTGTTTTCATCTTGCAACATTGAAACTCTATATCCACTAAATGCTAATTCTCCCTCCCTCCTCCAACTACCTTTTAATTTTCTTTCTTTCTTTTTTTTTTTAAAAAAAACAGGATTTCACCATGTTGGTCAGGCTGGTCTTGAACTGCCGGCCTCAGGTGATCCGCCCACCTTGGCCTCCAAAGTGCTTGGATTACAGGCGTGAGCCACCGTGCCCGGCCTTTATTTTCTTTTTCTATGAATCTGACAACTGTTGTTGCTTCATATGTGTGGAATCATACAGTATTTGTCTTTTGTGACTGCCTTATATTGGCTTATTTCGCTTGACATTCTCACGGTTCTTTCATGTCGTAGCATGTGTCAGAACTTCTTTTCTTTCTTTCTTTTCTTTTGGTTTATTCTTTTTAAAGTTTCTATTCTACCCAAATGTGTCAGAATTTCATTCCTTTTTAAGGCTGCATAATTATTCCTTTGTATGTACATACTACATTTTTGTTATCCTTTCACCCACTAATGAACATTTGGGTTGTTTCCACCTCTTGTCTATTGTGAATAATCCTGCAGTGAACATGAATGTGCAAATACGTCTATGAGATCCTACTTTGAATTCCTTTGGGTGTGTGTCTAGAAGTGGGATTGCTAGATTATATGATAGTTCGATTTAAAAGGTTTGAGGAATCACCATACTGTTTTCCATAATGGCTGCATCATTTTGGCATCCCACCCCAATTCTTTGAAATAGGTAGAGTTGTTATCACTAAGCCTATTGTGCAGATAAAGAAGCTGAAAGACTTACATGTATACAAAGTTACCAGCGGTAAGGTGAAACTGAGTCTTGAACCTAGGTCTCCTGACTCTGCTCAGCATCTCATTTCCTCCTATCTTATGCGTCTGCTTGTGCCGCCCCTTTGGAGCTCCTCAGACATGATTGTGGCACTTTATTCTTAGTATTTTTCTGAGTATAGATGGTACAACTGTTTCCTTTGCTCAAGAAATGGCCCCCCCCCCTTTCAAGCAGTGTATCTTGTGCAGTACCTGAGTTCAGAATGCTGCCTCTGTTTAGATTCACCATTGCCCTTTTGCCTTGTTCCCTTGATTCCAGTATCATACACAAGGCACATTTGAGGAAGCAGCCAATTGGCACGGCTCTGTGAGTCTCTACGGCAGTAGGTCTGTAACAGGGAAGTTTATTTTCTAAAGTCGAAAAGCACAATTGCTCTTTGATTTAGTTGCTGAACACTGACCCCCTGCTTAGATTTCTGCAAATTGAAAGCAGCTATCATTTCAACATCAACACCTTCAAAAAGAAAACACGCTTTCACATGCATAAAAAATTGCTGATCTGTAGGGAAGAGTAGCAATTCCAAAAAGGAAGGCATGTGATTTTTATCTTTTAGTTGTAATAAACACTACCCTTCTCTCTAGGAATGCTTCCTGCCAGGAGTTGTGTCTCCCTGAGTTGAGTTTTGTGGATTTGGTTTTTAAATTTATTTGGTGCCATTTTTCCTTCCTAGGGATCATCTCAACATTCGATTCCACTTAAAGTTAAAGGCATTTGACACTGGTTCTGTATCTGGGCTCTGAGACTAGTGGTATGAAAGCTTCCAAGACAAACTCCTGAAACCGTAGATTCCTGAATCAAGTGTCTTGCTGGAGTCTGTAGACTTGAAACATTTGGCTGCTTTTCCTACTTAACACACAGGGACATTGGCAGCTAGGACTGTATCTTAATTCTCTGTCTTTGGCTTGGCTCTGTTCATCATCTTCCACCTCACCCATTTGTGCAGTGTTGGCTTGTTCAAATTCCAGTCTTTTAGGACACGGTCATTCTTTCTAGGCAGGCTATCAAAATGTTCAGTCTTTACTTCAGATACTCCTGTACAATTACACCTCTCTATTAGTTCTGTGAAAACCTCTCCCCCAATTTTATCTTTTAACATGTGAATATGTTCATATGTTTGCTTTTCTCAGAGAGAAAGATGGTATCTCCCTAGAGTTTAGTTGACTCCCAAAGTTCAAAAACTACTGGCCGTATATGGAACCTGTCTTGACCCTCTTCATTATGACAATGGCTGGAGTCATTTGCAAACCTGACCTGATAAGCACTCCTCTGAAGATGTTGTCAGGGCCTATTTCTTTGGTTTCTGGTTCTTGATAGAGCACTACCTATAACTAACTGGGCTGTTTGAAGAGAACAGATCATGTGGCCCATCCACATAAAATATGCAGTAAGATTTCTTTATCCTTAGGGTTTAATGATTTGATTCATACTGACATTAGGCATTATTTCCTTTGTCTTTGCTTTGAGTCAAAATCCAGCTAAGCATTTTCCCCACATCCTACTGACTTCCTTATTTTGGTCATGGTATTTGTAGCCTGCCAGTTGGCCAGAACTGAAACCTCAAAGGCTATTTTCTTTTCTTTCTCTCTTTCTTTCTATGTCCCCTTCTTTCTTTCTTCTCTCATGACCCATACATCCAATAAATGCCTAAGTCTGGTGATTCACCTCCAGCAGTGTCTTGCATTCGTCTCCACCTTTCTCTTGGCCCTTCTTGCTGCTGCATTTCAAATGCTTGTCACTTTTTGCCTGAGAAAACACTAGTCCCCAACATCTATCCCTTTCTCTTTCATTTCATCTCATACTGATTTCAGATAAACTGTTCCAAACCAAAGCACTCATCATGCCACTTCCTGTTCAGAAACCTTCAGTGGCTTCCCATACTGCCAGCTTCGTCAGGAGAAGAGTGTTCAGCCTGACCTTTTTCCAAGGTTTTCCAGATTATGGGCCCAACTGTCTTTTTCCAGCATTATCTCCTCTTACCTCCCTTTATATCTTTGGCTATCAAAATAAATTGGACTCTACACTGTTCTCCAAACCTGTGCTCAGCTCTGTTCCTCCTTGGTCTCTTTTGCTCACGCCATTCTTTTTTCCTGCAATGCTCTTGCCCCCATACATCTGTTTATTGAAGTCTGCCCATCATGAAAGGCCCATCTCAAATCTTACCTTTTGCTTGCATTCTTCCTAGATCTCCCCAGCTGAATAGGATTTCTTCCTCATTTGAACTCTCTTGGGACAATCTACATCTCCTGAAGTTTGTATAATGCTTGGTATTACGTACTCATCTTCACTACTACATTGGATGCTCTTGGAAGATAAGACTTGTCTCTTAGCAGTCCTGTGTCACTGTACAATTGTATTACTGTACAATTTGAAACTTAAAGCCGTGCGTGTATCAGGCTTTTAGAAAGTATTTGTGGAATTGAGTAGAGTTTTATTTAGCTTTCTTTGTAATTTTGGTAGTCGATCTAGAATCTCTCTAGGTCGGGCCAAATGTCACGACCTTTGGGGATGTCTTCTCAGTTAGAATTAACCCTTTGTTCCCTGATGTTTACTTACATGTTGTTTACACTGTACTTATAGCCATGCATCTTATGAGTAAGTTAGCTGTATTGTGAATATCTCCCTTCCTTCCTTGGTGAGGGATTGGTTCTGATTTATCCCTGTATATCTGATATGGTTTGGATCTGTGTCCCCACCCAAATCACATGTTGAATTGTAATCCCCAATGTTGAAAGTGGTGCCTGGTGGGAAATAAAAGGATCATGGGGGCAGTTTCTCATGGGTTAATACCACCTCCCTTGGTGTTGTCATTGTGATAGTGAACTCTCATGAGAGCTGATTGTTTAAAAGTGTATGGCACTTCCCCCCACCTTCTTGCTCTTGCTCTGGCCATGTAAGATGTACCTGAAAGAAAAAATAACAGCAACAAGAAGAAAAGATGTGCCTGGCTGGGCACAGTGGCTCACACCTATAATACCACCCTATGGGAGGCTGAGGCAGGTGGATCACCTGAGGTTGTGAATTTGAGACCAGCCTGGCCAACATGGCGAAACCCCGTCTCTACTAAAAACAGAAAAATTAGCTGGGTGTGGGGGTGCACGCCTGTAATCCTAGCTACTTGGGGGGCGGAGGCAGGAGAATTGCTGGAGCCCAGGAGGCAGTGGTTGCAGTGAGCCGAGATCATGCCACTGCACTCCAGCCTGGGCAATAGAGTGAGACTACATCTCAAAAAAAAAGAGAAAGAGCCGGGTGTGGTGGCGCGTGCCTGTAGTCCCAGCTACTCGGGAGGCTGAGGTGGGAGGATTGCTTGAGCCCAGGAGTTCTGGGCTGTAGTATGCTGTGCCGATTGGGTGTCCGCACTAAGTTTGGCATCAATATGGTGACTTCCCGGGAGCGGGGGACCACCAGGTTGCCTAAAGAGGGGTGAACCGGACCAGGTCGGAAACAGAGCAAGTCAAAACTCCCGTGCTGATCAGTAGTGGGATCGCGCCTGTGAATAGCCACTGCATTCCAGACTAGGCAATATAGCGAGATCTTGTCTCTATATTAAAAAAAAAAAAAAAAAAGAGAAACAAAGAAAAAAGATGGGCCTGCTTTCCCTTTGCTTTCCTCCATGACTGTAAGTTTTCTGAGGCCTCCCTAGAAGCAGAAGCCACTATGCTTCCTATACAGCCTGCAGAACTGTGAGCCAATTAAACCTTTTTTATTTATACATTACTCAGTCTCAGGCATTTCTTTATAGCAGTGCGAGAACAGACTAATAAAATATCTCATGCTGATTAGCACAGTACCTGGCTCATAATGTCATCGGTAGAGGGTTGTGACTGCAAATTGTTCAGGTTCTTGGCGTTTGAACAAAGAACTGGACACAACGCTCAACAAAGCAAAAAAAGAATGAAGCAACAAAAGAATGAAACAGGGATGTACTGAAAACAAAAGTACACTCCACAGTGTGGGAGCAGACTCGAGCAGTGGCTGCAGAAAGTGGTTACAGAAACAAACCAATCAGAGCCTGTAATCCCAGCTACTCAGGAGGCTGAGGCAGGAGAATGGCTTGGACCTGGGAGGCAGAGGTTGAAGTGAGCCGAGATTGTGTCATTGCACTCCAGCCTGAGCAACGAGATAGAAACTCCATCGCAAAAAAAAAATAAAATAAAATAAAATAAAATAAAATAAAAGAAACTAAAACAAGACCAATGTAGTTGGAACGTATGGAGTAGTTGCCCAGTCACTCAGGACCTATACGTCATGCTAGAGAGATACAGTGTGAACCTCTCAGAGGGTTTATTTATTTATTTAGAGACAGTCTCACTCTGTCACCCAGGCTGGAGTGCAGTGGCACAATCTTGGCTCATTGCAACCTCCGCCTCCCAGGTTCAAGTGATTTTGCCTCCTGAGTAGCTGGGATTACAGGTGTGCACCACCACGCACAGCTAATTTTTTTTTTTTTTTTTTGTAATTTTAGTAGAGACAGAGTTTCACCATGTTGGCCAGGCTGGTCTTGAACTCCTGACCTCAAGTGATCCGCCTGCCTTGGCCTCCCAAAGTGCTGGGATTACAGACATGAGCCACTGTGCCCAGCCCCTCAGATGGTTTTAAATAGGAAGATTCAAGTGATGTGCTTAATATTTTGAGCTTACTCTGGCTGCATAGCAGAGAATGAATTCAAGACAGGCAAGAATGGGTGAAGGGAGACCGGTTAGCTGGTAGTTGCAGTAGTATAGTGGAAGATGATGATGGCTTGGATGAGGGTGGAGATGGAGAGAACTGTATTAATGGGATATTTAGGAGTTTACATAAATGGTACTTGGTGATGAATTGGATATGGAAGGTGAGGGAGATGGAGCTATCAATGATGGCTCACTGGTTTGTAGATAGATGGTGGGGCCATTCTTTGAGATGGTTAATCCTGGAGAGGACCAGTTTTGTGGAGAAGATTTGGCATATTAGATTTTATATATATACACAAAATATATGTAATTTATTATATATTTTATATGTTACATATATAATTACATATTTATATAAAATAAATTATATGTATATATACACACACACACACATACACACAAAATTGGTGTTTTTCTGGGGCGGGGGACAGAGTCTCACTCTGTTGCCCAGGCTGGAGTGCAGTGGTGCAGTCTTAGCTCATTGCCTCCGCCTCCCAGGTTCAAGTGATTCTCCTGCCTCAGTCTCCCGAGTAGCTGGGATTACAGGCACCTGCCACTGTGCCTGGCTAAGTTTTGTATTTTTAGTAGAGACGGTATTTCACCATGTTGGCCAGGCTGGTCTTGAACTCCTGACCTTGCAATCCACCCACCTCAGCCTCCCAAAGTGCTGGATTACAGGCGTGAGCCACTGTGCCTGGCCAGATTTTATATATATTGTGGACCTTCCCTGATTCCCAGTCAAAGGCAGCACATTGTCTTTAGGTTAGGGCCTTAGCTCTGTAATATTGTATAAATGTGACCCTCATTCAAGGCAGGCAGACCAGAGCACGTGAGTTCTTTATAAACCTGATAGCCCTATGTTTCTATGTGGTTTCTTTTCCACCATTAAATGCATCATCACGACAGCAGTGGAATACATAGAAGGGGTTTGGAGAACATTTTGTGGGTTTGAAAATTTCAAATGAAAAATATGTTGACTTGAAATCTTTGGAAACTATTCCACTGGGTTATTATAGTTGCAGCTGAAAACAATTAATGGAGCAACAGATGAAAAACCAAAACATACAAGCATTGGGACTCTGCAGAAGAAAGGGGTCATTTAGGTGAGGCTTTCTACTGTTGGAAAGGGCATAAGCTGAGGAAAGTGCATACACATGTAGTTATGAGCAAGTATAAACGTGTCTTCCCAAAATACTAGCAAATAGCGAGTTAGTAAATGGAGGTGGAGGAAAAAAAAAGGCCAGAGACTACATAAGATCAAAGAGCTTCTGTTTTTTCATAGCATTTTGTGCCCCTAGTCTGGCAGTTTTTCTACACATGCTCTGGTCAGGAAACAGCTGGTCCCAGGGCTGCCTCTCAGTCTCTCCTGGCAGTCTCCACACCCTAAGCAAGATCATTAAATCATATTTTTGTTAAAGGAGGATGGGAGAAGCCTAATCTGAGAAAAAGAAAAAGTGAGGAAGAACAGGGTTACACCTGCCAGTAATAAAAGGAAGACTGTGGCAATAAGAGAAAAAAGCCCAGGGAAGTAAGAAAGGGTTAACCTGTGGCTGGTCGCGTTGGCTCACACCTGTAATCCCAGCACTTTGGGAGGCCGAGGTGAGTGGATCACTTGAGATCAGGAGTTCGAGACCAGCCTGGCCAACGTGTCTCTACTAAAAATACAAAAATTAGTCGGGCATAGTGGTGGGTGCCTGTAATCTCAGCTACTCGGGAGGCTGAGGCAGGAGAATCACTTGAACCTGGGAAGTGGAGGTTGCAGGGAACCGAGATCACACCATCACACTCCAGCAGGGCAACAGAGTGAGACTCCATCTCAAAAGAAGGAAAAAAAAGGGTCAATCTAAGTGACCACACACACACACAAAGAATATAAAAGGCCAACAGAAACAGAGTCTCTGGACTCAGAATATGATAAGGCTGCAGTATGGAAATGAATTCAGCTACCTAGGAAACTTGCAGAGTTGTAATTGAGAAATATAATGGTCTAATGATAGACTGGACAGGGAAAATGTGGCACATATACACCATGGAATATTATGCAGCCATCAAAAACGATGAGTTTGTGTCCTTTGTAGGGACATGGATGAACCTGGAAACCATCATTCCCAGCAAACTGATGCAAGAACAGAAAATCAAACACTGCATGTTCTCACTCATAGGTGGGTGTTGAACAATGAGAACAC
>CAUYQU010038791.1:0-13008 GCA_963574635.1 Cheracebus regulus
GGCCGCATAATATTCCATGGTGTATATGTGCCACATTTTCCCTGTCCAGTCTATCATTGATGGGCATTTGGGTTGGTTCCAGGTCTTTGCTATTGTAAACTGTGCTGCAATGAACATTTGTGTACATGTGTCCTTATAGTAGAATGATTTATAATCCAAAAACTCTTATATAACCTAACAATAATAAGAAAATGACCCAATTTTTAAAACAGGTGAAGGATTTGAAAAGACATTTCTTCAAAGAAGATATTAAAATGGTCAAAAAACACATGAAACACATGAACATCAATAATGATGTTATTTTCATTTAAAATCATTAGTCATTAGGCAAATGCAAATCAAACAACAATGAGATGCCACTTCATACTCACTAGGAGGACAATCAAAAAGACAGACATAATAAATCTTGGAAAATATATGGAGAAATTGGAATCTTCAGACATTGCTAGTGGGAATGTAAAATGATATAGCCACTTTGGAAAACAGTTTGGTAATTTCTCAAAATGTTTAACATAGGATTACTCTAAACCCCAGTAATTTCCCTTTTATGTTTATATTTGAGAGAAATAAAAATATATGGTCACACCAAAAGTTGTACAAAATTAAAGCAATGTTATTTATAATAGTCAAAAGCAGAAAAATCCAAATGCCAACCAACTGATGAATGTATAAACAAATGTGGTGTACTAATTCAGCTATTAAAAGAAATGAAGTACTGATGCATGATAAAATATGTATGAGACTTGAATACATTGTACTCAGTGAATGAAATTAGGCACAAAAGGTTGCACAACTTTGAACACACTAAAAACCAATGAATTATTTTAAAAAGGCAAATGTTATGGTATGTGAATTGTATGTCCATTTAATAAAAGAAAAACCTTATATTGAATGAAAGACATGAAGTAGATGCAATTTATATGAAATTTAAGAACAGGTAAAACTTATCTGTGGTGACAGAATACCTCTGGGCAAGGTACAGACTACAAAAGAGCATAAGGAAACTTTCTGAAGCAATGAAAATATTCTATATTTTATCATGGTGTTGGTTATGTAGACATATATTTGTCTAAAACTTCAAGCTGGGTACCTGAGATTTGTTTGCAAATACAAGCTTCTATAAAAAATATAAAAAGACAAATGGAGTGATCCATTCATATATCTAAATAAAAATATTTATTAAGCACTTACCATGTGCTGGTTACTGTTCTCAGTGTTGAGAATACAGCAGTGAACAAAATAGGTAAAAGTTATTGCACTTTATAAAGGTTTTATTTGGGTTGCAGGATAGTGGTGGTAATGGTAGAGACAAATATGTATTTTTAAAGGTAAAAGTAAAATGAAAGTCTGTGAGATGGCTATTCTGCTACTTACAAAATAAGCATGTAAAGAGGATAGAGAATGTTCTAAAAGGGGAGGAGAGTGTAATTTTAAAGAGTAGTTAAGTCTTCAGTGAGAAGGTAATATTTGAGCAGAGATTTGAAGCTTGTAGGAGGTGAGGGAGTGAGCCATGTCGATATAGGGGAAGGAGCATTACAGGGAGAGGTGACATAGCTGCATAGAATCAAATGGGGGAATGTCTGGATAGTTTGCTGAATGACAAAGAGGCCAGTGGGGCAGGAGTAGAATTTGAGGTCAGATGCTAACAAGGAAATCATAGATCATAGCACTTAGGTGATTAGGAGGACATTAGCCTTTGCTTTGAGAGAGATGGATTTTGTGCCAAGATATTATAATTTGCATATCTTAAAGATTCACTTCAATGCTGTGTTGAGAATAGCTGTGGGTAAGCAAGGGTTGAAGCAGGGATACCAGTTAGGAGATCATGGTGATTACAGCCTCCTCTCTATTGACTTAGAACAGGGTGATAAATGTGGATTTGACATCAGGTTTGTGGAAGTGGCAAGATCAGGAGTTCAGCTTAGGATATTGTAAGTTTATTTCGGGACACTGAGGATATCATTCTTTGTCTTCTGACTTCTATTGCTGCAATTGAGAACTTGCCTTTTAAGGAAATCTGTCTTGTCTCTCTGCCTTTAAGATCTGTCTTGGGTATGTTGCGTATAATATGATTAAGTGTGGACTTATTTTCATTTATCCTGCTTGGAATTTATTGGACTCTGAATTGGAACCCTTCATAAGTTCTGAAAGAGAGCTATTATTCTTTAAATATGGCCTATGTCTTCACCATTCTCTTTCTTTTATCCTTTTGTTACTTTGATTGAATAAATGTTACACTAGTTTACTCAATTCTTCATATAGGTTAATATTCTCTTGTATTTTCCTTCTCCTTGACTTTTGTGTTGTATTTTTCATAATTTATTTAAATATATCTTTCAGTTTATTTAGATTCTCTTCAAAACACTCTGTCTAATCTTCTCATAAATCCATTACATTTTCAACTTCAATATCTTTATTTCTAGTCCTATTTGGCTCTTATTAAAACCCCTTAATATCTTTCACAATTTCTTGTTCCTGGCATATATTTTCAAGGTTATCTTTTTAAAAATGTTATTTAAAAGTATTAGTTTATAGTTTGTCTAATAAATTCCATTTTCTGAATGGAAATAAAAGTTCTAGTGACTGCTGTTTCTGCTGATTCTTGTTCATGGTAACTTGTTTCTTTATGCATTTAGAGGTTTTTGTTGTTTTGTTTGTTTCTAACTGCAATATTTTCATTTACCTTGTAATTTTATTTGTGAGAATTCTTCAAAGCCTAGGATAAGTGCGGGCTCCTCTGGAGAAGATTTGCATTTGCTTCTACTAGATGCCTAGAGGTACTACCAGTAAACAGTCATCCCAAATTAAATTCTCAGCCCACACAGATAGTATGTATTCAGGCTGAAAATCACAAAATAACTGATTTGTTGTTACAGATTTTTAAGAGATTATTTTTCTTCTTCCAGTCAATACTAGTTATCTAGTGGCTGGGAGGGGTTTTATTTCTACATCACTTATAAACAGATGGTGTAGTCATTTTGGGGTCCTGGTTTTATAAGGAGAGCATTGCCCATTGGATTTCTGATCTTGGGCAGGCTGGGTTTTTTCCCCAACTTCTCCATGTACCATATAAACTGTGGAAACTGAACTTCATAGTTATTCTATGGAGCAATGTACCTGAGTGTGAAAGTAAGCTTCAGTACTCTCCTAATCATTCAATGTACCTGTGTGTGAAAGTAAGCTTCAATATTCTCCTAATCATTGAAGCACTAAAGGGAATGCTCTGGAAAGATGGGAGGTAGTATAGGAGAGACAGACCTTACAATTGGATTTATGGGGAGTGGTTGCAGTTTTTGATAGGGCTAACACATAATGATGGGAATGAGTATCTGAGATTGGATGAGCACAAGATCATTAGAAGAAAAGAGGTTATAAAATCCCTGCTTCCTTTAAGTCCTAGGAGTTACTCTATTACCTGATTATTTATATTTTTAAGAAAAAATTTAACCTAGGAATTTTATTTTTCAGCAAAGGAATTGATCTAAGTACCCAGGTATTTTTATTATCAGAAATAAAATTTTCCTGAACATCTAAAGTTTGAAATACTTTTTAAAAACCCAAGAAGAGACACCGAACAGGAAATTCGTTCTATGAGTCTGCAGTCAAAGAAGGAATCTGGACTAGAGATAGAACTTAAATGCTGATGTGGAGATACTGTTTAAAATCATAAGCCTTGATGAGGTCCCCAAAAGAATGAATATAGATGGAGAAGCAGTGTAAGGACTTTTGGGCACTGAAGGGTTTAGAGGGTGGGGGATGAGGAACTTTGGAAGTCTAAGAAAGAGACATCAGTGAGGTGGGAGAAAACTATAAGGGTATGGTCTCTTGGAAGATAAGTGCAGAAAGTTTCAAGAGGGACAGAATTATCAGCCATGTCAAATGCTACTAAAAGTTTAAGATGAGAAACTGAAATGTGTAGTTCATTAGCTTCAATAACTGAAAGCAAGTGACCGTGACTAAAGCAGTTTTGGTGGAGTGTAGGGAGCAAAGCCTGATTTAAATAGATTGAAGGTAGAATAGGAAGAGAGAAAATAGGAACCAGTAAGTGTCCAAAAGTATCTATATTGATTAATAAGGACTGGAGAAATGAGGAAGTAGTTTAAGCACATGTGGTATTAAGAAATTTTTTTGAAGCTAACAGAAATAACAGCATTCTTGTACATTTATGAGAATGAACCAGTAAAGAGAAAAAGTTAATGAGGTAGCAGAGAGAAGTATTTCTGCAGCAATGTTCTTGAATAAGCAGTGTGGAAGAGATTTAATGCCCAGGTTGGGTTTAGGAAGGAACATGGACAGAGCATGCCCAGGAGAGAAGGGAAACTCTCTGGACACAGATGTAAGTGGGTGGATAGATTAGTGGTGTGAACTTGTGGGAATTATATCTTCTGATTTCTTTATTCAGTGAAACAGGTAGCACATTCATTAGCTGGGAACAAGAAGTTATTAGATCTTGTAGGGCAAAACAGGTGACGTGTAATGTTAATTTAGGAGAATGAGTGAACGTGGGGTGACCAGGCAGCACTATAGCCACCAGAGGGTAGGGGATATGAATTTAAACTGGCAGTCATGGTGGCTTACACCTGTAATCCCAGCACTTTGGGAGGCTGAGACGCATGGATCACTTGAGGTCAGGAGTTTAAGACTAGCCTGGCCAACATGGCGAAACCTCATCTTTACTAAAAATACAAAAATTAGCCAGGCATAGAGGTGAGTGCCTCTAATCCCAGCTACTTGGGATTAGAGGCAGAGTTTGAGGCAGGACAATCACTTGAACCCAGGAGGAGGAGTTAGCAGTGAGCTGAGATTGCATCATCGCACTCCAGCCTGGGTGACAAGAGCAAAACTCCATAGTAATAGTAATAATAGTAGTAGTAGTAGTAGTAGTAGTAGTAGTAGTAGTAGTAGTAGTAGTAATAATAATAATGTGAAGACAGCCAGTACAGCCAGTATGGTTGTGTTTTTCTTCAGCTCTGTTCAGCTGTGTGGGTACAGTATGGAGCAGGCAGAGAATTGTATTTAGGCAGGGCTGGAATTGTGCCAGGTGTGATAACGCAGTAAGAAAATGGCAAGAGAGAGTTGTATAGAAGGGAGTGATGGTTGTAATTTCTATGAATTTTAAGCCAGATATGAAAAAACTGTAGATAGTGAAAAACAGGGAAAACAAAGTAGAGTCAGTGGATTGTCAGAGACAGTGGGTTGAAGAATTGTTGAAGCACTAAAGGGAATGCTCTGGAAAGATGGGAGGTAGTATAAGAGAGAGAACTTACAATTGGATTTATGGGGAGTGGTTGCAGTTTTTGGCAGGGCTGACACATAATCATGGGAATGAGTATCTGAGGTTGGATAAGCACAAGATCATTGGAAGAAAAGAGGTTACATATTAAGAGGTGGAGATACTGAGATGATAATTTACATCAGGGGTTGTCAAACCACAGCCCAAACTGACCCCCCGACTGGTTTTATATGGCCCCTGGCCCTGCTAAAGCTGCCTAGCACTGTGAAGCAGAGACAAGCTAGTGCATCCCCCAATCCCATGCCCAGTTCCACTCTTATTGCCAACCTCCTGGCTGGTGGCCATATTTCACCACTTCTCAAGTTTCATGCTGGTCATCACCTATCCACCAGAAACTCCACTTTTGTCAAGCACTGGGCATGAAGCTGTGAAATCTCACCCCAGGGGTCAGTGGTTCAGTGAATCACTTCACCTCCTCTGGTCAGCTGCCCAAGCTAAGATGGCTGAGCTCCCCAGGAGGAAAGAGTGTTCTGGGATCTGGGTTACTGGGGCAGAGGATGAAATTGACAATGATGGGAATCTGGGCAAATGGGATGGGTAGGATGGGGCAGGAGTTTTCTGCAGTTGTGTAACTACCTCATAACATCCTTATTTTTGTGCCAGCAAAGCCTAGAATATTTATTACCTGGCCAGACTCTGATCTACAAAATTGACCAAGAATTCTGATGAAATAGCGTTGAAATGAGTGACAGTGAGATAGGAAAAAAAAACAACTTTCAATAATTACAGAAAGTAAACTAAGGGTTAGTCATTGACTCCACTAAGTTGGGTAGTATATGAAATAGTCTGATGACATGAGATTAAAACCTAGGTCCTGGCTGACGCCCATCTTTATTTTCAGAGATGGAATCTTGCTCTGTCGCCAGGCTGGAGTGTAGTGGTGTGATCTCGGCTCACTGCACCTCTGCCTCCCGGGTTCAAGCGATTCCCCTGCCTCAGCCTCTTCAGTAGCTGGGACTACAGGTGCTCACCCAACACCTAGCTAATTTTTTGTATTTTTTTTTTTTTAAGTAGAGATGAGGTTTCACTGTCTTGGCCAGGATGATCTTGATCTCTTGACCTCAGGTGATTCACCTGCCTTGGCCTCCCAACGTGCTGGGACTATAGATGTGAGCCACCGTGCCTGTCCCCAGCCACTCTTTTTAAATATTTTCTTAAAATCCTAAAGAGAGAATGGCCTTGGAGTGACAAAGGTTATTGCCAGGAATAAGAATAGAGTTTCAATGAGCATAAAAAGTTACTGTCATATTATTATCATTATGGAAATATAAATGATCATTGTTTGAAGTAGAACAGATACTTAAAAACTGTAAACACATTAAGTGCATAACAATAGTACTATCAATGTTGAATTTTTAGAAAGTTTTAATGCAATTCTGAAACCAGCTTTTCCTACGAAATTATTCAAAGTGTCCTTGGTTTCAACCCTAATGTCTTGCACAGAAGAACTTGCCATGCAAATTATTCATTACCTGAAGAAACCAGGTCCACACAGGAAGCTAAAATTAGAACTACCATCCAAGGAATTGTTATTGAATATTTCAAACAACTGATGCTCACCTCCATAAGAGCCATGATAAGGAACAGGAGAGGACAATGGAATAATTTTTAATGGATGGACACTTTTCTAGGCTACTTATTTTTTTTCTGAAAATATCTCCAAGGGCTAAATCATGCCAGTAGGAGACAGCATAAAATGGTGAGGACAACTGAATTTAAATTAGAATCCCAAGTCCATTTCCTAGTAATGTGATATTGGATAAGTTACTAATCCCCTTTAAACCAAAGTTTCCCAAACTGTAAAATGCAGATAATACTACTAAAATGCACTGGGTTTTAGTGAAGTGTAATTGAAATATATGGAAAAGTTCTTAGCACTGTGTCTGGCAGGTGCTGGGTACATCCTCTGAGACAAGACTAAACACGAACGGACTAGGTGGTTCACTGATCCTCAGATAACATTCTTACAGGGCCATGCCTTTTTTGAATCAGTTAATAGATTCATCAAAAAGAGGCATTTTGTTAAATCATTTCAACTGGCTATTATGTGTTGTTTAAGTAATAAGGGAGCTAAATTAGCAGGTCTCTATAGAGGGAATACGTAAGATTATATATAGCAACTTAATTCATTGCACTCATTTATTCTGTATAATAGGTTAGTGAATGAAAGTTTCAATAATGAGTGCTGGTAACTGACACATATTGGAGATACCATGTTCCATTTAATAGCATTCAGACTCTTTTTAATAATTTTATTTTCCTTTCTTCCAAATCACCAGATGTAGCATGTGGGCCATCATTCTGTGACTTTGTATGTAGACCCTTGGTTTCATTTATAGAAATGTCCAGATCTTTGTGAATGGTTTCTTAATTCTGTTTTGATTCACCAACTTCCTGAAGTAGCTCTGTGGCTCATAGCTAACTGCATTTTTAACTTTCACTAAAATTTGATCTCTCATGCTATGGCCATTTGTCATAAGGAAACAAAGCTTTTATGACCTCATGGGAATTCTGCACACCTCAATAATGAGCTGGGAACAGCAAATGCCTATTGAGATATGACTCCTGGGTTAGTCTGACTTTCAAGTTAAGTGGTTTGTTCTCAGAAGCTATCTTCCAAATCGCCTGAGACTCAGATTTCTGCTTCAGGAAAATAAAGATATACTGTAATATGGCTGAAAGTTTGAGATCCCTGGCTGCAGTCATAGGACATGGTTCAGATCCTAGCTCCTTTCCTTATTAGATGTGTGAATTTGGTTGACTTGCCTAAGGCCTCTAAGCCTATTTCTTTGGGGAGTTTCAGCTTGGCCAGGCCAGTGATTAGTGCTAATGGTTAGAGGAGTGAGAGGTCAGGATGAGCAGTAAGCCTTATCTAGGGGAAACTGAGTTCAAACAAACAAACAAAACTAACACTGATGATGCAAAAAAACAAGAACAAAGTTGAAAATCAGAGATGTTGGCCGGGCATGGTGGCTCATTCCTATAATCCCAGCACTTTGGTAGGCCAAGACAGGTGGATGGCTTGATCCCAGACGTATGAGACCAGCCTGGGCAACATGTGAGCCCCTGCCTCTAGCTCATGCCTGTAATACCAGCACCCTGGGAGGCCAAGGCGGGCAGATCACCTTAGGTCAGGAGTTTGAGACCAGCTTTGCCAACATGGTGAAACTTCATCTCTGGTAAAACTACAAAAGTTGGAGGATTCAAGATGGATGAATAGGAACAGCTCTGGAGTTCCCAGCAAGAATAATTCAGAGGATGAGTGCCCACCACATTTCCAAACAAATGTTCACTGTCCACAGATCAAGAGATTCCTGGGTCAAAAAGTGTCATGAGTTTTCAGCATGGTGGTTTCAGCTGGTGCTGGCTTGGTGCACAGAAACTCACACAAATCTGGGCAGCTGTTTCAACTGGCGCCTGGAATGCCTGGGAGACAGAGCTACCCATTCAACTGAAAGGGAGCGGGCAGAGACAGGGAGCCAGGTGATCTGGCTCAGTGGGTACCACCTCCACAAAACAAGCAATCAGAAACACTCTAGATTGAGAGTTTCACAGCAAGCACAGCTGTACCCAGGAAGATCCAGCTCAGTGGGGGGAAGGGTGACCACCGCTACCGAGGCAGTACGCCACTACCGAGGCAGTTCACACAGCAGCTGGGCAGAGCCTGCAGCAGCTCAGCAACACCCCTGCTGGCAGACTGTGACTAGACTACTCCGTGCAGGGCAGGGCATCTATGAAAAAAGGCAGCAGCATGACAGGAACTTATAAATAAAGCCAACCTTCCTAGGACAGAGCACCTGGAAAAAGAGGCGGTTATGAGATCCGCTGCAGCAGACTTAAAAATACCTGCCCAGCAGCTCTGCATGGAAGAACAGAGCTCCCAACATAGCACTTGAGATCCTATAAGGGACAGATTGTCTCCTCAAGCAACTTCCCAACCCCTGTATGCCCAAAGAGACACCTCATAAAGGAGAGCTCAGGCGACATCTGTTAGGTTCCCTTCTGGGAGGAACATAACAGAAGAAGAAACCAGCAGCAACCCTTAGTGTTCTGCAGCCCCCGTGGGTGATCCCCAGGCAAGCACGATCTGGATTGGACCTCCAGCAGTCCTGCAGCAGAGGCGCCTGACTATTAGAAGCAAAACTAAGAAACAGAAAGAAATAACTTCATCACCAACAAAAAGGACGTCGACTCAGAGACCCCATCCGAAAGTCACCAACTACAAATACCACAGGTAGATAAAGCCACTAAGATGGGAAGAAACCAGTGCAAAGAGGATGAGAACACCAAAAACCGAATGCCTCTCCTCCTCCAAATGATCACAACTCCTCACCAGCTAGGGATCAAAGACAGATGGAGAATGAACCTGATGAATTGACAGAAACAGGCTTCAGAAGGTGGGTAATAGCAAACTTCTCAGAGCTAAAAGAACATGTGCTAACCCAATGCAAAGAAACTAAGAACCTAGAAAAAAGGTTAGATGAGATGCTAACTAGAATAAAAAGCTTAGAGAAGAATATAAATGACTTGATGGAGCTGAAAAACACAGCACAAGAACTTCATGAAGCATACACAAATTTCAATACCTGAATAGACCAAGGAGAAGAAAGGATATCAGAGATTGAAGATCAACTCAATGAAATAAAACAAGAAGGCAAGAATAGAGAAAAAAGAGTAAAAAGAAATGAACAAAGCCTCCAAGAAATATGGGATTATGTGAAAAGACCTAATCTATGTTTGATAGGTGTACCTGAAAGTGACGGAGAGAATGAATCCAAGCTGGAAAACACTTTTCAGGATATTATCTAGGAGAACTTCCCCAACCTAGCAAGCCAGGCCACCATTCAAGTCCAGGAAACACAGAGAACATTACAAAGCTATTCCTCAAGAAGAGCAAACTCAAGGCACATAATCTTCAGATTCACCAGGGTTGAAATGACGGAAAACATGCTAAGGGCAGCCAGAGAGAAAGGTTGGGTTACCCACAAAGGGAAGCACATCAGACTCACAGTGGATTTCTTGGCAGAAACCCTACAAGCCAGAAGAGAGTGGGGCCCAATATTCAACATCCTTAAAGAAAAGAACTTTCAACCTTGAATTTCATATCCAGCCAAACTAAGCTTCATAAGTGAAGGAGAAAGAAAATCCTTTATGGACAAGCAATTGCTGAGAGATTTCGTCGCCACCAGGCCTGCCTTACAAGAGCTTCTGAAAGAAGCACTAAACAAGGAAAGGAACAACAAGTACCAGCCACTCCAAAAATGTACCAAATGGTAAAGACCATCAACATAATGAAAAAAAATGCATCAACTAATGGGCAAAATATCCAGCTAGCATCAAAATGGCAGGATCAAATTCACACATAACAATATTAACCTTAAATGTAAATGGGCTAAAGCCCCAATCAAAAGACATAGACTGGCAAATAGGATAAAAATCAAGACCCACCAGTGTGCTGTATCCAGGAAACTTATCTTATATGCAAGGACACACATAGGCTCAAAATAAAGGGATGGAGGAAGATTTACCGAGCAAAAAAAACCCAGGAGTTGCAATCCTTGTCTCTGATAAAATGGACCTTAAACCAACAAAGATCAAAAGAGACAAAGAAGGGCATTACATAATGGTAAAAGGATTAATGCATCAAGAAGAGCTAACAATCCTAAATATATATGCACCCAATACAGGAGCACCTAGATGCATAAAGCAAGTCCTTAACAATACATAAAGCAAGTCCTTAGACTCCCACAAATTAATAGTGGGAGACTTTAACTCTCCACTGTCAATATTAGACCAATGAATGAGACAGAAAATTCACAAGGATATCCAAGACTTGAACTCAGATCTGGACCAACGGGACCTAATAGGCATGTACAGAAATCTCCACCCCAAATCCACAGAATATACATTCTTCTCAGCACTGCATTGCACCTACTCTAAAATTGACCACATAATTGGAAGTAAATCACTCCTCAGAAAATGCAAAAGAATGGAAATCATAACAAACAGTCTTTCAGACCACAGGACAATCAAATTGGAACACAGAATTAAAAAACTAACTCAAAACCACACAGCTTCATGGAAACTGAACAACTGGCTCTTGAATGTTGACTAGATAAACAATGAAATGAAGGCAGAAATAAAGATGCTCTTTGAAACCAATGAGAACATAGACACAATGTACCAGAATCTCTGGGAAATATTTAAAGCAGTGTCTAGAGGGAAATTTGTAGCAATAAATGCCCACATGAGAAGCAAGGAAAGATCTAAAATCAACTATCATCAAAATTGAAAGAGCTAGAGGAGCAAGATCAAAAAACCCAAAAGCTAGCAGAAGACAAGAAATAACTAAGATCAGAGCAGAGCTAAATGAGATAGAGACACAAAAAAACCCTTCAAAAATTCAATAAATCCAGAAGCTGGTTGTTTGAAAAGATTAACAAAATAGGCAGACTGCTTCCCTGATAAATATAAAAGAAAAGGGAGAAGAATCGAATAGATGCAATAAAAAACGATAAAGGGGATATCACCACTGATTCCACAGAAATACAGACTACAATCAGAGATTTCTACAAACAACTCTATGCACATAAACCAGTAAACCTGGAAGAAATGGATAAATTCCTGGACACTTGCACCCTTCCAAGCCTAAACCAGGAAGAAGTTGACACCTTGACTAGACCAATAACAAGGGCTGAAGTTGAGGCAGCAATTAATAGCTTACCAACCAAAGAAAGTCCAGGTCCAGATGGGTTCACAGCCAAATTCTACCAGATGTACAAAGAGGAGCTGGTACCATTCCTTCTGAAACTATTTCAAACAATCCAAAAAGAGGGAATCCTTCCCAGATCATTTTATGAGACCAACATCATTCTGATACCAAAACCCAGCAGAGACTCAACAAGAAAAGAAAGTTTCAGGCCAATATCCATGATGAACATAGATGCAAAAATCTGCAATAAAATACTGACAAACTGATTGCAACAGCACATCAAAAAGCTTATCCATCACGATCAAGTAGGCTTCATCCCAGGAGTGCAAGACTGGTTCAACATATGCAAGTCTATAAATGTAATCCGCCACATAAACAGAACCAAAGACAAAAACCACATGATTATCTCAATTGATGCAGAGAAGGCCTTGGACAAAATTCAACAGCCCTTTATACTAAAAACTCTCAATAAACTAGGTATCGAAGGAACGTATCTCAAAACAATAAAAGCTATTTACAACAAACCTACAGCCAATATCATATGGAATGGGCAAAAACTGGAAGCATTCCCTTTGAAATCCAGGACCAGACAAGGATGCCCTCTCTCACTACTCCTATTTAATATAGTATTGGAAGTTCTAGCCAGAGCAATTAGACAAAAATAAATAAACGGTATTCAATTAGGAAAAGAGGAAGTCAAATTGTCTCTATTTGCAGACGACATGATTTTACATTTAGAAGACCCTATCATCTCAGTCCAAAATCTCCTTAAACTGATAAGCAACTTTAGCACAGTCTCAGGATATAAAATCAATGTGCAGAAATCACAAGCATTTCTAAACACCAATAACAGACTAAGAGAGAGCCAAATCATGAGTGAACTCCCATTCACAATTGCTACAAAGAATAAAATACATAGGAATACAACTAACAAAGAATGTAAAGGACCTCTTCAAGGAGAACTGCAAACCACTGCTCAAGGAAATAAGAGAGGACACAAACA
>CAUYQU010038793.1:0-10028 GCA_963574635.1 Cheracebus regulus
CATTTTTAGACTGTATTCTAGCCTGGGCAATAAAACAAGAATCCCATTCTCTCTCCCTCTTTCTCTTCCTCTTTCTTTCTTTCATTCTTTTTTTCTTTTTCTTTTGCTGTGTCTTTCTTTCTCCTTGTCTCTCTTTTTCTAAAATCTCTTCCTCTTTCTTTCTCTTTCATTTTTTTCTTTCTTTTGCAGTTTCTTTCTTTCTCCTTTTCTCTTTTTCTAAAATCTCTTCCTCTTTCTCTTTCATTTTTTCTTTCTTTTGCTGTTTCTTTTTTTCCTTTTCTCTCTTTTTCTAAAATCTCTTCCTCTTCCTCTCTTTCATTCTTTTTATTCTAAAAAAAAAAAAAAAAAAAAAAAAAAAAAAACTCTGGAGTGTCTCACTAGTGAGTGATGGAATTTTATGCAGCTACAGCCAATTTGGGATGAGAGAGCCATGGCTTTTTGATGGTAGTGCTGTTTGGGGGACTCTCTGGAACTTTGTAAGTTATGTGACCTAAAGCAGAGAGGAAATTATGTGCAAAGCTTAAGAGACTAGAAGCAGATTAGCACATTTGGAAACTGCAAACAGATATAGTGGGGAGATGGGACCGGAAGGGCAGACAGACATGAGATCTTGCAAGGTCTCATAAATCATTTAAAAGAGTTCAGAGCAGGGACATGACATAATCAAATTTAAACTTAAGGAATATTATTCTAGCTGAAATATTGGGCATAATTTCAGGGAATCAGGGGACAATCCTGGAAGCAGGTGACAAGCTATTGTGATAACTAAGAGATAGTGATAGCCTGGCCTAGGGTGGTAGCAGTGGGGACAGAGAAGTGGAGAGATTTAGAAGCCTCTCAGAGAGAGGGACCCACAGTACTTGAATAGTAAAGGCTCCTACTAAGGCTCACTATCACCTGAGATCTCTACCCCTTACCTGACAAGATGGGACCCCCGAGGTTAGGAACAAGAATGAGGTGGCCCTGTGGCTCTAAAGCATAGTTATATAGCAGAGAGCAGGCCCCACACTTGGCTGTAAGATGAAAGTAGCAGGTAGAGGTGGTCAGCAAGATCCCCAAAGGAGACACAACAAAATGAGCCTTTAAAGAGCCCACTTATTATCACTTACACTGTGAATCCAAGAGACTGTTTTCTACATGTTGTCAGGCGAGACAAAATAAGTGAAAGAAAAGAAGCTTTCCATCTAGTTGGAACTACAAGTACAAGCATAAATAGTTAAAATGAAATCGTACAACAAGGTTTTAAGACAATGGTAACAAAAAAGACTGATCAAAATGGAAAAGAGTTTATAAAAATAGCAACCAATTATTGATCGCATACTGTAGGACAGGCATTTTCTCCTTTTAAGATTGGCATGATAACCTTATGAAGAAGGTACTGTGATGCCCACTTTACAGGTGATGAAACTGAGACTCAAAGGTAAAATCTCCAGTTGTATAGTTACTTTTTGCTAAATAACAAATTACCCCAAAACATAGTGGCTTAAAACAACAATAACATTAATTAACTCTCACAGTTTCTGTGAGTTAGGAATTTGAGAGAGCTTAGCTGGTGCTTCTGGCTCTCATGAGTTCTCATCAAGATGCTAGTCAGCTGGAGAAATGACTGTGACCAGAGGGTCCACTTCCAAGGTGGCTCAGCCACAGTGGTGCTGGCTGTGGATAGGAGGCCACCATTCTCTACTACGTGGACCACTTCACAGGGCTACTCCAGTGTCCTCACAACATAATGGCTGGCGTCCCCAGAGGAAGCAACCCAAGAAAACAAGACAGAAGCCACACCCCCTTCATTAGCTAGCCTTAGAGGTCACATACTATCTTATATTGGTCATACAGCTCAGCCCTGATTCAAGACGGGACAGACCTCCTAAAAGCATAAGAGCCAGAAGGTGAGCATCATTGAGGGTCATCTTGGAGGTGTGCAAACAGACCTCCCTTCACTCAAGATGCAAGCTCAGGTCTGTGGACCATGTCTACTTCACATCTATGTTCACGAAAAGTGTTCTGTGGTCAAATGAGTTTGGGAAACACTGGATTAAAGAAAGTCACACACTTTAGGTCGGGCATGGTGGCTTACACCTATAATCCCAACACTTTGGGAGGTTGAGGTGGGCAGATCATTTTAGGACAGGAGTTCAAGACCAGCCTGGCCAACATGGTGAAACCCCATCTCTACTAAAAGTGAAAAATAAAAATAGACAGGCATGGTGGTGCATGCTTGTAATCCCAGCTTCTTGGGAAGCTGAGGAAGGAGGATCACCTGAACCAAGGAGGTGGAGGCTGCAGTGGGCCAAGACTGCACCACTGCCACTGCTCTCCAGCCTGGGCAACAGAGCGAAACTGCATCTCAAAAAAAAAAAAATTATATACTTTATATCCTTTGAGCCCCACACTGTGATTCTCCAAGCATAACGTGACCTTCAGACCAATTTGAAAAATAGTGCCCTTTCTAAGCCACTAGGAGCTCTGGAAATGCTTATTTTGAGAGAAGATGGCAATGATCATTGTTTAGAGAAAATCAATGAGGGAAACAGAAGAGAGTGGCAAGACACTAAGCCATAAAGGTAGGGACCATCCAAATTATGCTGGCCAAACTGTAAGGGGGCTGAGTTCCGCACTGCTTGTTCTTGTTTTAACCTTGGCTCCAGTCAAAGTCACATAAAAATGATGACTTTATTCAGATACCACAAGGGAAAACCATTTATATTGGTCTGTTTACTCTCTATGAGCAAAATGATATCTATAATGTGAAACCTGCTCTATATACGTTGTGATCACATGCTGCTGTAACTCAATGAGATTCAAAATAAATATTTTGGACTCTAATGACCTTAGAGTTCATCACCTGGCCACACAGTCAAACCACCTAGAGACAATGTTAAAACAAAATGATATCTAGGCTTCACTCCAGATCAAATAAATCAGACTCCAGAAACTCTAGGATGTGAGGCTCAGGGATTAGTAGTTTTAAAGATCCTCCCTAGATGATTCTAATGTATGGCCAGAATTGAAGACCATTCTTTCTACTGCTCTTGTTCTAGCATATTCTCACTTTCCCTCTTTCTCCGCATATCACCCCGATCCAAAACATCCAACTACCTAACAACCATCTTGTGTTTTCCTTCTCAGGACCTGGCACAGAGTTTGGTGCATGGTTGTTGATATGAGTTGAAGGCATTTCCCAAGGAACACCATTGTCCCCTGACACTTCTCTGGTTTGGTCTAAAAGAACATGTTCTTACTGAGAGTTTGAGACCCTAAAGGGACAGAGGGCATGACTGGCCAGAGATTCTTCTCAGGGCTTTAACATCTCATTGCCACTTTGGATGAGTTTTGACATGGTATTTATCATTGACTACATGGAACTCAAGATTCCAGTTGACATTCAACAAATTTTTCTGGGATTTTGAGACATGAAATTTCTTATCAGGTCATCTGAGGTCAGTGTAGAATCTGGCTTATAAAAACATCAGGGACAAGAATTTCAAAGATGGCAACAGTCTCAGTTATGTATCACATACCATTTTTTTAAAGCAAAAATCTTCTCAAAAGATGTGAGAAAATAGTTTCTTTTTTAATCTGTGGGATAAAATTAAGTTAAAACTAAGCCCAGGGGAGGACGAATATGGTTAGAAAGACAGATTTTAGTCATTGAAAAACATTTGAATTGTGGTTCTTTGTGGGGCAGGGGAGATGAGGAGCAAAGTTGGAATGGAAACTTTCTGTATACATTTGTATAATTATTGGTTTGTGACCCACGTGCCTTTCCACCTATTCAAAAATTAAATAAAAGTAAATAGGTTGTAATCAATTATGCTCTGTATCAAATGAAAAGAAATGGCATCATAAGATTAATGAATTGCTTCAGTCTATTAGTATTTATTTTGCTTTTCAAATTTAAAGTAATTGAAAACTAATCTCTTCCACATTGCTGAATGAGTTCACTGAATCACATATTCTTTGCCTTTTCTCTAAGGTTTTTTTTTTTAAGCCAAGTTTTTTACCCTGGGCCTCTTTGCTGGCCTGAACGCAGGACTTCAGGAGGTCTGATGCCCAAGAGATGGGCCAGAGAGCTGTGTAATGAGCCAGGAAAAATAGGAAAAAATTCAGAGTCTGATGGAAGAATCTCAGGTTGGGCAAAGAAACACATCAGATTGGAAAATGATCTGGCTGGCATTTTCCCAACCAAATTGGATTGCCTGGGCAGTAGATGTGGCCAACTGGGCAGAACAATCTTTAAGGGAATCAGAGAAGCCAACATAAGTGGAGAACAGTTGCTTGGAGGCATTAGCCCTTGTGGGGCAGAGCATAGGCCAGCTTCACACAGATGTGACTGCAGCCCCAACCATGGCCACGCTCTCTCACCAGCTTCCTGAAACTTCTTATTTTTGTACCTGGGAACTAAGCCCTTCCTTCCAGAATAGTAGAGATGGAAGCCGGTAACCATGGATGATACCATGTCACAGCTTCCATGGCTGGTACCAGGCCCTTCTAAGAGCAAGAAGGAGGCAGGCAAGAAGACAGGTGGCTGTGGGGAAGGCAAGGCAGAGTCAAGACCTGGGAAAAAGGTGGGCAGTGGCTTCAGGACCATCCTAGGAGCTGAACTGTTGGCCTGAGCAGGCCCACAGCCATCAGGAGATAGGACCAAGGCCACCACCTGTGAGCATCACTCAGAAGATGTAAGTATAGCCAGAATGGGAGGCACGTCACTTGGAAACTTGGAACTGAGCTCCTCATGCACACTGATGGCCAGAGAAGCAAAAGTTCCTGTCGGTCAACTCTCAGTGGATCCCCTCGGCCTTTCCAGACTCCCTTCTTTCTATCCTGAGGGTTCCACAGAGGTGGCTCTGTGGTGGCCACTGCCCATTGGCATGGCCTGGAGCTATGGGAGAGGGCACATTCTGGAGCCAGGTTGCCTGGACCCAAGTCCTGGTCCTCTGCTCACCAGCCTGTGATTGTGTCAGTCAGGGCTCAGTGGTCACAAGGGACAGAAACCAATTCGGGCTAACTCCAGCTCTAAGGATGTTTATTAGGTGACTTCTGGGCAGCGGCTAGGGAAGCAGGCAGGATGGAGCCAGGATAGTCCCTGATATCTACGCAGCAAAAGCTCCACAGGTGCAGCAGGAGCTCCTCAGACATCTTGTCCCAGAGCCAAGCTGGAGTGAATCCATTTCCTCCATTTCCCCCATCAATGAGCCTCTCCTCAGAGCCCCAGGAAGGAGAGTTTGCTTATCCTGACTGGGCACTTGCCTGACCCCAAGACTAGAAAAAGTCAGGCATCCTGATTAACATTCCCACCACAACTCACACAGTAGGAGGTGGGGAAAAAAACATATGCCCTGAGGAAGAGGAGACTGAGGCTGAGGGTTCCCAAAACGTATTTGCTTTAGTAACACTGAATAAGCTGCTTGCCTGACCTAAGTCTCAGTTTCCTCATACGTAAAATGGGGATGCTGATAGTATTTGTCATCAAAGGTTGTTATGAGAACTTATCAAATAAAGGAGGGCAGATGCTTAGTGAGTGCCCAGCTCAATGTATCTTAGTTGTTGTTAGGAGCTCTGATTCTTGATTGGCCCAAACCTTTGTTCAGAAATGCCCCACACTCTGTCTGGCTGGGCTGCTGTTTCTCTGCAGGCTCTGGAGGGGCCATGTTGTCACAGGGTGACCTGGATCATTGTGCCCCCTTATGGCCTATGGACAGGCTCTGAGGTCACCACTCCTTCCAGATTCCTACTCAGTAGGGGCAGAGACTCCTGCTCTCATGAAGCCTGCCTTTTCTCTCGGGACACCCCTGAAGGAGCCCCCACAAATTCCCAGCAAAGCCTTCCATTTGGCAAACACATTTCATCCCAGCAAGTGTACTGATCCCCTCTTGTCAGCAGGAACAGAAAACATGATTTTTACATACGTCACCCGTAATCTATCTCTTTGCATACAAGAGACTCACCCCTGCACCACCACCCATGACTTCTGTCTCTAGGCAAAGCTAGCAACTCTCTATAGCTATTTCTCAGAAGTGTCTTAACTTCACATTTCATTTGGTGGCTTGGAAAATCATGCATCAAAGGCATACACATTGACTTATACTCTGCACTCTGCATTTTTCTGAAAGAAAGAAAAGTCCCTGCTCTCAAAGAACTTAGGATTTAGTAGGAGGAGAAGGATATGCAAAAAAGAAAATAACAATAAAAATTAATAACACTGCTAATAATGACATTATAACTAGCTTCTGTTGGGCATCCCCTACACTGGGTGTCGTGCCCTGGGCTTTTACAGACACAGCCTCACTTTAATCTTCCCTGCAAGTCTCTGAGATGGATGGGTGCGTATGGAGGGAAGGCCCTCAGGAGGAGGCCACAGGGTGAGCCACAGCTGGACAGCGGCAGGGCTGGGCTGCCTCTCTGACTTCAGTCGCACCCCCTCGGGCAGCCTTGGGCCAGCCCATGTAGCCTTCCTTCAGCTGGACCTGGGGTCTAAGCCAATCAATCTTGCAGCCCAGGCAGTCGGCACTGGGGCCTCAGCAGAGCCTGTAATTAATCTGGCTGGAAACAGAACTTATTTTTACACCTCTTCACATTAGTCCCCATAGAGCAGGCCTGAGCTCAAAGTGAGAAAATGTGAATTGAACACAGCTGTGAAATCATGGTAATTAGTGCCGTGTGTTGAAACCCTGATTTCTGTGGCTGGAACCCCTGGCTTTCTGGACATACATGATTATTAACACAAATACCTATGTCCCAGTCTTCCACCTTAGTGGCCAGGCCCCATTAGCAACCCCTGCTCACTTTCTGAACAATGACAGGTCAGCTCAAGGATGGAGTCATTTAAGTGGAAGGGCTCTGCTAAAAGCTGCTGCAGCCACGACCACAGGCCACATGTCTGTCAATGGGGTGAGGCGCTGCTTCTTGGGGCTCATGGTATGGTCCCTGAGACCACAGACTTGAAGCCAGGTCACCTGGGTTCAAATTCCAGCATCTACTTGTTAACTGTATCCTGGGGCAAGTAATTAATCTAAGTTTGTTTCCTCATCTGTAAAGTGGAAAAAATAATAATGTTATGGAACAGCACTTTTCAAGCTATCCAAACAAAAGAATTAGTTTTTGTTTATTGGTTTTGGTTTTTTCAAACATGGACTGACATTTTTGTAAAGTTCAGTGAAAATGATCACCTACTTGAAAGTTGCAGCCATGTCAAATCGCTATACAGATGTTTAAATGCTTATTCTCGATTTGTGTACTTATTGTCATGGATCATTAACAAACAGATCATGGACCAGCAATGATCCGCAGTTCACACTCTGAGAAGCACAGTGCCTGGCACAGAGTAAGAGTAAGTGTTAGCTGCTATGATTATTCTGAGTCCCCGTGCAGGTGCATAAGGTGTTGGCCCCACTGTTGAGGAGCTTCTGGATGTTGTAAATCTCATCAAACAAATATACTGGAAGAGAGAAAAATAATCTGTTAAACAATATTATTGTTGTTTATTCATTTACTTTTCACTGGCAGGGCTCTTACTAAAATTTGTTGCTTAAATGTGTTGACATTTCTGTTCACTAGTTACAATTTAAAAGAAAGCCACTTATCTTAATATTTAAATTCATATAACACTGACTCTCCCAGTGTTTCTTATTTAGGGAATGAGTAGGTCCAAGAGATCAGCCCCGGTTTCTCTTTGAGCACTGTGTGGTCCATAATAGAACTTCATACAACAGTTGAAGCTGCCAAAGTTGAGGGGTTGGCATTGCCACTGAAAGCTCAACAGCCTCAAGATACCTCTGTCTACCATCACTACTGCTACTGCTACTGATGCCGACGCTGGGCACATTATCATCATCTGTTAGATCTAGGAGCTGGTCCTGGTTGCTTTCATTTCACTATTAGAGCTGAACTGGGTAACCTTCTATGATCACCAACAGATATTAGTTAATCTTTGTCAAAGCTTTCTGGGGATCCCATAGTTGTGGTTCTTTAGTGACCTAAGTCTTTTAGGTTATGGCTCTATAGGTGCTCACAGACACACTGCCCAAATAGCTGGGTCAGAGGCATTCTAATGTAAGTGGCATCTTGGAGTGGAGTAAATTTAACAGATGATTTAAATGTATTTTTGCTTATAATTCTTTTTCTTCTATATATTTTAAAAGATAACATTATTTTTTTTAATATAAACTGCATTGACATATTATGTATAAAATGTAATTTGTATACCAATTACACAAATTACATGAAAAAGAGGAGAGGGGATAGAGTTATATTGGAGCAAACTTTTTTAAACTATTGAAATTAAGTTGGTATTAATCCAAACTAGATTTTTATAAGTTAAGATGTTGGCCTTCCTTTCCAACTCGGACCTGACAGAATGGCTCCCGCAAAGAAGGTGGCAAGAAAAAAAAGGGCCATTCTGCCATCAACGAGGTGGTGACCCAAGAATACACTATCAACATTCACAAGCGCATCCATGGAGTGGGCTTCAAGAAGCGTGCTCCTCGGGCACTCAAAGAGATTCGGAAATTTGCTATGAAGGAGATGGGAACTCCAGATGTGCACATTGACACCAGGCTCAACAAAGCTGTCTGGGCCAAAGAATAAGGAATGTCCCGTACCGAATATGTGTGCGGTTGTCCAGAAAACGTAATGAGGATGAAGATTCACCAAATAAGCTCTATACTTTGGTTACCTATGTACCTGTTACCACTTTCAAAAATCTACAGTCAATGTGGATGAGAACTAATTGCTGATCATCACATACGTCAAATAAACTTATAAAATTGCACACACACAAAAAAAGATATTGATTGTAATTCCCAGGGTAGCCACCAAGAAAATATATAGTAAACTAAAATATATAGTAAAAGAACTAAAAATATGTGTTAAAAGAAACAATGGAAATTAAAATCATGTTATATAAAATAGCAATTTAGTGTTAACAAAGAAATAATGTAGGAATAGAGGAACAAAAAATACACAAGACAGAGGAAACAACAAAATGGCAGATGTAAACTTACCATATCATAATTACATTGAGTGCAAATAAATTAAGCAGTCCAATCATGAGGCAGAAATTGGTAGATTTTTTTAACCCAACGATATACTGTTTATAAGACATATTTTTGATTCAAAGACACAAGTAGTTTAAAAGAATCAGAAAAGATATACCATGCAAACAGTAACCAAAAGAGAGCTAAAATGGCTATCCTAATATCTGACAAAAAATACTTTAGGACAAAAAATTGTCAGTAAACATAAAGAACTTTTTATAATGAAAAAACTGTCAATTCATCAGAAATAAATAACAACTATAAATATATATGGACCTAAAAACAGAGCACTAAACATATGAAGCAGAAACTGACAGAATTGAGGAGAGAAATAATTCTACCTTAAAAAAAAATGAAAAAAAAAAGAGAGGAGATTAAGCTTAAAACAAGTAGAAGGAAGAGAATAATAAAGAATAGAGAAGAAAGAAATGAAATGGAAACTAGAAAAATAGACATCAATAAAATAAAAAGTTTTCTTTGAAAAGATAAAATCGACAAACCTTTACCTAGACTGAGAAAAAAGAAAACTCAAATTACTAAAATCAGAAATGAGAGAGAGATCCAAGATGGCCCATTAGCAACAGCTCAGGAATGTAGCTCCCAGTGAAAGCGCAGAGAACGAGTGGACGCTGCACTTTCCGACGAATTTTTGTTGCCCACAGACTGGGAGATTCCTGGCAGAGGAGCCACACGGGTCGCCAGCACGACTCTTTTGGCCAGCACGGCTGTCTTGCCGGTGCCCCAGCGTGGCGCTTCTCGGTGCGGAGTGTACGGGACTGGATGCCCTTTCAGTCGGGCTGGGCTGGTCCCATCCTCACAAGGAGAACAGCAATTGGAAGCGCTGAGGACGCAGAAAGCACAGCTGAACCCGGGAAGGCCCAGCTCTGTGGGGAAGGGGCGCCCCCCGAAGGAAAACTAAGAAACAGAAAAAACTTCATCACCAACAAGCCGGACGTCCAGAGACCCAATCTGAAAATCGGCAATTACAAAGAC
>CAUYQU010038796.1:0-21878 GCA_963574635.1 Cheracebus regulus
CCCCTGTAATCCCAGCTACTTGGGAGGCTAAGGAAGAGAATCACTTGAACCGGGGAGGCAGAGGTTGCAGTGAGCTAAGATCGCACCAGTGCACTCCAGCCTGGGCAACAGAAGAAGATTCTGTCTCAAAGAAAAAAAAAAGTTCAAGACAGCCAAGCCATAGGCTAGGCTCAGCCAGTCAGCCTCTCCCACTCTCTCTATCTCCATCTCTATCTCTGTCTCTGTCTCTGTCTCTCTCTATATATCTCTGTCACATACACACACACACACACACACACACACACACACACACACAAAGAAGTGAAATACAATCAATGGAAACTGATTCTGAGTAAGACATGTTACAATTAGCAAACATGTATTTAAATAAAATAAAAAAAGAAAGAAAGAAAAAAAAAAAAAAAGAAATTTCCTCCTCCATACCCCCAGCCAACTTATGTCAAAATTATTATTTGTAGCTACTGAGGTTGCCAATATAAGTAACTCCAAGTCCTGAAGTATGAATTTAGTGATGAGGAGAAGTAGGAAATATACAATATGTGATTTTCAGAGAAGAGAAGATTCTGGTAATATATATTTAGTTTAATCCCCTCACAGACAGAACATAAACAAGACCAAATCTTTGAATTCATTAACAAATGTTGGGCTCTGTTTCTTAAGGATTTGCATCTCCATGAAGAAGTAAAGCCATTTGTCTAGTTTACCAAAACCTTTTCACAGGAGAAAGGAGAGGGAGTAGAACCTGGGGTTCTGTCAAAGGGAATCTAGGAGGTAAGGAGGTCAGAAAGTCCCAGGTGGCTTACTGCTGCTCTCTCACCCCTTCAATTGACACATTATAGCTGTTATCTCCCCTCAAATGTCAGTATTTTATTTCCATGGGCTATTTTTCATGAGGTACAACTGTTCTGTACCTCACATAGCAACTAGCATGCATGCCCTTGAATCCACAGAACTAGAGCAAAATGGATTGAATGTGGCTTGGCAGGTTCAATCTTTAACCTGCTAAGCTACCTGGAGCCAAGGATTAGGTCTTAAAGGACTGATCAACAGGCTGATAATTTAGGCATGATGGACCCGAGAGATCTGTTGGGTCCCATTCTTCAAGGAAGAGATGTGAGTCAAACCTGCCCCTCATGAATAAGCAGGAACCACATCTGGTCCATTTCATAATGGGGGTTACTTCTAGGGGACCTTACCTATGGGAGCGGAATGGGAAGAAGAACTTGCAGTTAGGCTATTCAAGGCCCTTGCAATTTTTTCAAATGTGAAAGCAGCACATAATATTGAACCTTAGTTTTGCATCTTATGCTTCCAAATCTTATTAGGCATTTGCATCCTTGTGTTGTAAACAACAGAAGCTGACACTGGCTGATTAATCAAAAAGAAAAAACATGATAATCCATAGAAGTATTGGAGAACAAGGCCCAAGGATGAGCTTGGATATAATGCAAAAAAACATAATACTGCTGACATGTTAAAGAAACAAACACCATTTCCATGACACCATCAAATACTAGAGACCCCTGTAGCCATTGCCACCACTGCATCAACAGGTAGGAAGTTCCACCTAGAGCCTGTTTGCTCATATTGCTCTCCTCTGTATCAGAGTCTCTCATGGGTTTATGTGATGACAGAATCCACAGACAGACTCTCACATTTAGCTGCAAGAAAAGCTATAAATTTGAGTTCTGACTCTACAGCAAAAATGTGGGACTCAAAAATGGAAACTTCTCCAAATACATAAAAACTATTTAAAAGGTAATGGGCAACTTTTGGCAGAGGTGCCAAAATAATCCAATGGAGGAAAATACTCTTCAACAAATGATATTCAGTAACTGGATAACCACATGTAAAAGAATAAGCTTGAAGCCATTCCTCATACCACACCACACAGGGCCACACAGAGGTTTACTCAGGAACAGAGTAAATGACAAGGACTGTGGGAAGCTGACTTTGTAGTATCAAGAGGATGCAATGTCCCCTGGTTCCCATGAGAGGATGTGATTGACTCATTGGAAAAATCCCATGGGCTGGCAGGAAATTGAAACCTGAATCTACAAAAAAGACTTACAATTCAACAATAAAAATACAAATAATCCAATTTTAAAATGGGTAGAGGTTTGATGTAGTTGCACTTATTTTTGCTTTCGTGGCCTGAGCATTTGGTATAAAATCCAAAACATCACTGCCAAGGCCAGTGTCTAGGAGCTTTTCCCCTACAGTCTGTCTCTTCTAGGAGTTTCACAGTGTCAAAGGTAATAGCTAAAAGCCTAAACATGACTGATATTCAGTGGTTTGACTAATCTCAAATATCAATTTATATATTTATGTCTTTTATCCATTTTGAGATTTTACATATGGTGTAAGATGAGGATCCAATTTTTTTTTTTTAGACAGGGTCTTACCCTGTTACCCAAGCTGGAGTGCAATGGTGTGATCACAGCTCACTGCAGCCTCGAATTCCTGGGCTCAAGTGATCCTTTGGTCTCAGCCTCCCAAGTAGCTGAAACTAAGGAGCGTGCTACATTGCCCAGCTAATTTTTTTTAAAGATAGTGTCTCACTATGTCACCTAGTCTGGTCTTAAACCCCTGGGGCTCAAGCAATTCTCCTACCTCAACCCCGCAAAGTCTAGAATTACAGGCGTGAACAACCATGCCCAGCCCTCAATTTTATTATTTTGCAAGTAGAAATTCAACTTTCTCAGAACCATTTATTGGAAGAGACTGTCCTTTCTCCCATTGTTATCTTTTGGTGTCTTTGTCAAACATTAGCAGACCATAGGTATTTGGTTTTACTCCTGGGCCCTTTATTCTGTTCCATTGGTCTATGGGTCTAACTTTATGTCAGTACTGTACTGTTGTGATTAGCTATGGCTTTGTAATATATTTTAAATCAGGAAGTGCGGTCCCTCCAGTGTTTTCTTTATCAAATTTTTTTTTGGCTATTCAGGGTCTTTTATGTTTCCATATGAAATTCAGGATTATTTTTTCTATTTCTGTGAAGAATGCCTTTGAGATTTGGATAGGGATTGGATTAAATCTGCAGATGACTTTGGGTAATATGGGCATTTTAATCATATTAATTCTTCTGCTCTATGAGCACAGGACATCTTTCTATTTATTTGTGTCTTCATCACCTTGTTTCAATACTTTATAGTTTTCAGTGTACAGATTTCCTACTTCCTTGCTTACATTTATCTCTAGGAATTTTTGATGCTATCATAAATGAAATTGTGTTCTTGATGTCTTTTTCAGTTAGATTATTATTCACATATAAAAATGCTACTAATTTTTGTACATTCATTTTGTATGTTGCATTTTGTATCTTTACTGAATTTATTACTTAGCAGGGTTTTTTTTGTGGAATTGTTGGGGTTTTGTACACATAGGACCATGTCATTGGAAAATAAAGATAGTTTTACTTTTCCTTTTAGAGTTCCATGTCTTTTATTTCTTTTGCTTGTCTGATTGCTCTTGTTACTACTTCCAGTACTATGTTGAGTTGAAGTGGCTATAGTGGGCATCCTTGCCTTGTACTGATCTTAGTGAAAAAGCTTTCAGTTTTTCCTCATTGACTATGTTAGCTATTGATTTTTCATAAATGGTCTTCCATATCTAACCTGTTGAGAGTTTTTATCAAGAAAGATTATTTTCACTTTGTGAAAAGCAGTGTCAGTTGAAATAATCATCTGGTTTTCATCTTTCATCCTGTTAATGTGATGTATCACATTGATTGATATGTGTATGTTTCACCAGACTTCTATGAGTTTCTACACAATAAAAGAAACAATCAACAAAATGAAATGGCAGCATATGGATTGAAACAAATATTTGCAAACCATAAATCTGATAAAGGGTTATAACCAAAATTTATAAAGAACTCATATATTCAACAGTGGAAAAAACAAATAACCTGATTTTAAAATGGGCAAAGGATCTGAATAGACATTTCCCCAAAGAAGACATAAAAATGGCCAACAAGTATGTGAAAAGGTGCTTAGCATCACTAATCATTGGGAAATGCAGATCAAAACCACTATGAGACACCACATCACACCCGTTAGGATGGTTATTAACAAAAAGTCAAAAGATAACAAATGTTAGTGAGGTACAGAGAAAAGGAAATTCTTACACACAATCAGAAGGAATGTAGCTGGATACAGTCATTATGAAAAACAATATGGAGGTAATTAAGGAATTAAAACTAGAACTACCATCGATCCCCCTTGTGGGAATATATCCAAAAGAAATGACTGATATTCAGTGGTTTGACTAGTTTCAGTGGTTTGACTAGTCTCAAACATCAACTTATATACTTAGGTCTCTTATCCAAAAGAAATGAAATCTCCACCTCCTAGAGATACCTGCACTGTCATATTTACTGCAGCATTATTCACAACAGTCAAGATACGGAAACAATCTGTGTCCATCAATGGACAAATGTATAAAGAAACTGTATTACATATATACAACAGATTATTATTCAGTCCTAATAAAAAATGAGATATTGTCATTCATCACAACATGGATGAGCTTAGAGGACATCATGTTAAGTGAAATAAACCAGACCCAGAAAGAAAAATATTGCATGATCTCATATAGATGTGAAATCTTTTTTTAAAATTCCAATATACATAAATAGAAAATGAAACAGTGGTTGCCAAGGGCAAGTTGTGGGTAAGGAAATGGAGAGATGTAGGTAAGAGATACAAAGCAGAAGATGTATTAGATGAACAAGTCTAGAGATTTAATGTATAATGTGAAGACTATAGGTAATAAAATTGTACTGTATATGGGATTCATGCTAAATGAATAGATTTTAGCTGCTCCCACTAAAAGAAAAACAAAAAGATGGGTAACTATGAGAAATAATGGATAAGTTAATCTGCTTCACTATAGTAACCATTTTACTATCTATGTGTATCCCATAACATCATGTTGTATACCTTAAATATATACAATCAAATTTATTTTTAAAAATCAAAAAAGAAAACTTCCAGAGATATGCTAAATTAAATAAAAATGAGTAAAGGATTCCAAAAGACATACATCCAAAGAAGATAACAAATGGCTCACAAGCACATAAAAAGATTTTAAACATTATTAGCCATTACAGAAATGCAAGGAAATACCACGTTATATCCACTAGGATAACTGTAATAAAAAAGACAGACAAAAACAGTTGGCATGGATGTGCAGAAATTGGAGTCTCACATATTGCTGGGAGGAACATAAAATGGTGCAACTGCTTTGGAAAACAATTTGACTCAAAATACTAAATATAGAATTACCATATGAACCAGCATTCCACTCTTAAATATATACGCTAGAGAAATGAAAATGCACATTCACATAAAAACTTGTAGATTAACGTTCATAGCAACATTATTCCTAATAGTCAAAAAGTAGAATCAAATCACATTTTCATCAGTGCATTTACCTATTGTTGAATGGATAAGTAAAATGTGGTATATCCTGTGATGGAGTATTATTCAACAATAAAAAGAATGAAGTACCAATATGTACTACCACAAGGATAAATCCTGGAAGCATGCTAACTGAAGAAAAGCTAGACACAAAATAACATCTACTATATTATTCAAGTTATAAGAAAAGCCCAGAATAAGCAAATCTACAGAGTTGAAAGTAGATTAATGGTGGGGGACAGTAGTTGTGGTGAGAAATGACTGCTAAAGGGTATGAGATTTCTTTTTGAAGGATGAAAACGTTTTAAAATTGACTGCGATGAAGATTGCACAATCCTGTCAATGTATTAAAAACCATTAAAATGTACACTGCAAATGGGTAAATTATATAGTATGTAAATCATATCTCAATAAATCTGTTATTTTAAAAAGGTAATGGTAGTCTAAATATGACTGATAGTCAATGGTTTAACTATTCTCAAATGACATTTTGAACCTTCTGCTTTAAAATATCATCACAGAATTTGGAAGCTCTTCTCTATGCTTGATTGACTAGTATGCATTTTCTTATAAATTTTCTATAATCTTGCCAAAGTTACCCATCAACACTGAAAAATACATAGTTAAGAAGGTCAATGAGAACTACATTTTACTTTTTAGCAAACTACTTAAACAATGTTTAAGGAATAGGCTGTTTTTTTTTTAGAGCAAAAAAAGTTGCTAGACATCTACCAGATGAGAAAATTGCATCTCAAAAATGTTAACTGACTTCTCCAAAATCACAGAGCCAAATGATGAGGATATTGTGCATTTGAAAACCACTGTGATAGCCAGCTTCCATGATCATCTCCAATGATTCTCACCTCCTGGAATTCACATTATGTAGTCTCCTCCTTTTTCCCCTCCCTCTCCCATCACTCACTCCTGGGAAACTAGCTGAAAGCCATAATGACATTCATGAAGACTATGAAGAGGCCTATGTTCCCAAGAACTGAGGTCTGCTATCAACTGTATGAGTAAGCTTGGAAGCATATCCTCCCCTGCTTGAGCTTTCAGATGAGACTGCAACCCCAGCTAACAACCCCAGCCTGATTAAACCTCATGAAAGACCAAGACCCAGAATCATCCACCTAAGCCATTCCTTAATTCCTCACCCAAATAGTGAAATAATAAATTATTTTAAGCTATGGGTTTGGGGAATTCTGTCATGCCATTATGGATAACTAGTACATATTTTTGCTCTTTACACTTTAAAATCTGCCTCTTATTTAACTACTATTATATTTGCAATTGTTTTCTAGGATGCATGGGTTAAAATTCAAACATTAATCACTCTGTGTGGGTATGACTTTGATTTACATTTCTCCATTTAAGAAGAAAAAAATTAAATATTATATATTTTTGTCATTTTTTTTCTCCTGACTCTAATTAAGAGTTTCTGTTTGTTTTGCAACATCATAAAAGCAAGATACAGCATTTTAACACAAGATAACTTCTCAGGTAAATTTTTATTGCTTTTGCCACCAAGGCAATTAAATTCAGTCACATCATTTTCCTTCTGGTGGAGGCTCCACAGGTTCGTTGAAGCAGAGGGATACTGTAGACACTACTTTTAGCTCTGATTATGCTAACTGTAAATGAAACTACTCACGTTTCTCCGTATGCTCTGGTCAAACTTCCCAAGAGTCTTATAATGTTGCTAAAAAACAAAGAGCCAGACAGGAGGAAAATCACAGAGAAGAAATTAGTGTATTTTATCCTTTACACTGAGGAAACAAAACATCCAAGAAAAGAGATATATTCATGGAAAAGTTTATTGTTACTGACATTCATTGTTCTCCTAGCCTTTTCTCTCATTTACTAAAGACTGCAGCATCTGGCTTTAAGTCTCCTTCTTTCCTTTATTTATATTATTATTAGCAGTAACCTCACTATGAAAATTGAAGCACTCAAAGACATTCTAATTCTCTTCCCACCAAACCCACCGATCAATCTGCATGTGTATCCACAATTAAAGTCCCATCCCTGCTCCTCTCTATGGTCAATATCTTAATGCCCCATGTCCTCTCAACTACTCAAGGATTTTACTTACAGTAGTTTTTACTCTTACATCATCCTTACACCATCAATTCATCCCTCTCTTTATATTAATTTCAGAAACATATCAATCTGCTTTGATTCCACTATTCTAAAAATGCCCTTCCTTAATCCCATTTCTCTGATCTTCCTGGGCAAAACCTCCAAAGCAGATGTTTCTTTTGATTTCTCTATTTTACCATCTTTCATTTTTGCCTTTATTCATTCTAGTTGGGTTTTAGCCCCATTATTCTACTGATATGATAATTATCAGTACTAATTATCATGCTTTGCTATTCACAGTGGAAGCTTCCTTATGTTCATCTTAATCCCACATCCAATCAGGTAGTCATTCTAGCCTATAAACATATTTTCCTCCCTTGGTTCCTAGGACACCACACCATCTCAGTCTTTCTCCTACCTCTCTGGCGACTTCTGCTCAGTCTCCTTTTCTGACTCTTCTTACGCCTGCTTTCCAAATGTTGCTATTTCTCAGGACTGAGTCCAACACCATCTCTTTCCTCTACTCCAAGTTGGTCATCTATTTCCAACACACAAAAATTCATAAAATTGCCAAAGAATCCCACATTTATGCCTCTTGATTGATATATCCAACAGTTAACTTGAGGTCTCCAGTTGTCACACATGCATGTTAAACTTAACATATCTAAAACAGAAGTCTTCATTCCCAAAACATTCCTCTCCCTAGCATCCCCATGCACATTGAGACTAAAGCCTGAAACTAACTGGGGTGTTATCCTTGATTTCTTCTTCTCCCATGACCTCTATCCATATTCAACCCAATAACAAGTCCTATATAGACTACCTCCAAAATGTGTCTTGAATTCATGCACTTAATTCTATGTTCAGTGCTGCCAACCTAGTATAAGCCACCACCATCTTTCATGTACAATACTTAATAGCTCTCTTTTTCAGTTTTGCTTCTCTCTAATCCATTCCTCACACAGTAGCCAAAAAATCACCTAAGAAGATGACACTTAAACTCAATAGCAAGCTCACAACTCCCTGACTACATCTCCAACCTCACCCAGTGCCATTTCCCCCACTCATGAACTACAATCACATAGACTTTTCCTTTACTAGAGCATATTAAGATATTTCCTACCTTGGAACTTCATAATTACCATTATATTGTAAATATTTAACAGCTCTCAGATAATAGGTAGCTTGTAGAGTAGAAAGAACCTACTAGTATATTAGTTATCTGTTGCTGCATTAAAAATTTCCTCAATTTCAATCTGCCTAAAATAAGCCTCCACCCCTGTTCCAACTACCAGGTTATTTGCCAGATTAGTCTCTTATTATCCCTCCTATTTGAGATTAAATATTACCTAATTTCTTAACCAGATTTCCACTTCTCTCCTTTTCTAAATACATTTTTTATACTGTTTAACTGTAAATTTGTCTAGTACATCTCTACCTTTACTAGAGATGCAAACTCTGCAAGCAAATTACCATGTCTTCTTCATTTTTCATTCTAAATCCAGTGCCTAGAACAATACTCTGAATATATTAAGCCCTTAATTTTTTAAATTAATAATAATAATGTTATATGAGTCTCATAGACTCAAAGAATATTCAGTGTAAGTGGCACATATACACCATGGAATATTATGCAGCCATCAAAAACGATGAGTTTGCGTCCTTTGTAGGGACATGGATGAACCTGGAAACCATCATTCTCAGATGATTTCTTCTTATTTACTAACATCATTTTCTTTCAGATTGAGGAACTCCATTTAGCATTTCTTGTAAGACAGGTCTGGTATTTGTGAAATGTCTCATCTTTTTGTTTGTTCGGAAAAGTCTTTTTTTCTCTTATGCTTGAAGGATATTTTTGTTAACTGTAGTATAAAAAGGATAAAAGTTTGTTGTTGTTGTTGTTGTTGTTGTTGTTTTTCCTTCTGCATGTGAAATTTGTCATTCCACTTTCTGGCCTGTAAAGTTTTCATTGAAAAGTCGGCTGCCAGATATATTGGAACTCCATTGTATATTATTGTTTCTTTTCTCTTGCTGCTTTTAAAATCCTTTCTTTATCCTTCACCTTAAGAGTTTAATTAAAGTTTAATTAAATTTAAGACTACCTTGAGGTAGTCTTCTTTGGGTTAAATTTACTTGGTGTATAACCTTCCTGTACTTAGATATTGATATCTTTCTCTAGATTTGAGAAGTTCTATGATATACCTTTGAATAAACTTTCTACTCCTATCTCTATTCTCTCTTTAAGGCCAATAAGAGTTAGATTTGCCCTTTTAATGCTATTTTCTAGATCCTGTAGATGTGCTTCTTTTTTTTATTTTTTTTCTTTTGTCTCCTCTGACTATGTATTCTAATAGCTTGTGTTCAAACTCACTAATTCTTTATTCTGCTTAATCAATTCTGCTATTAAGAGACTTATGCATTCTTCATATGCCAATGGCATTTTTCAAGTCTCACATTTCTGATCATTTCAATCTCTTTGTTAAATTTATCTGATAGAATTCTGAATCCCTTCTTTGTGTTATCTTAAAGTTCTTTGAGTTTCTTCAATGCAGCTATTCTGAATTTTCTGTCTGAAAGGTCACATATCTGTTTCTCTGTATTTGGTCGCTGGTGCCTTATTTAGTTCATTCAATGAGGTCATGTTTGCCTGGATGGTCTTGATGCTTATAGATGTTGTTTGGTGTCTGGGCATTAGAAAATTAGGTATTTATTGTAGTCTTTGTAGTCTTGGCTTGTGTCCATCCTTCTTGAGAAGACTTTTTAGTTATTCAAAGAGACTTGGGTCCCCAGTCTAACAATACTGTGGGTTTTGCAGACTCACAGATGTATCACTTTAGTGGTCCTGGATAAGATCTGAAATAATTCTCTGAATTACCAGGCAGAGACTCTTGTTCTTTTCCTTTACTTTTTCCTAAGTAAACAGATTCTTTCTCTCTCTGTGCTGAACCACCTGGAACTTCTGGTGGAGTTATGTGAGCACCACTATGGCCACCATCAGTGGTACTGTGCTGGGTCATAACTGAAACCAGCACAGTACTGGGTCTCACCCAAGGCCTGCTGTAACCACTACCTGGCTACCACCTATGTTTACTCAAAACCCTACAGCTCTACAATAAGCAGGCAGTGAAGCCATCCATGTTGGTATATTTCCCTTCAGGGCAGTGAGTTCCCCCAGGCTCCAGGCAAGTCCAGAGATATTGTCTGGGAACCAGAGATTGGAGTCAAAAATCTTAGAAATTTACCTAATATTCTATTCACCTGTGGCTAAGCTGCCATTCAAACCATAATACAAAGTTCTTTCACTTTTCCCTCCCCTTTCCACAAGCAGATGAGCCTCTCCCTGTGGGCACCACCATTACTGGCCCATGGAGGGTTCTGCCAGGCCACTGCTGATATTCATTGAAAGCCCAAGGCTTCATTCAGTTTATGGTGAATGCTGCCAGGCCTGGAACTCATCCTTCAGGACAGTGGGCTTTCCTCTGGTCGAGAGAAGGTCCAAAAATGCTGTTCAAGTCCAAGAGCCCAGGTCTGGACACAGGGACCCCAAGAGTCTGCTTGGCACTCGACCCCACTGTGGCTGAATTGGTACCTAAGATACAAGACAAAGCTCTCTTTACTTTTCTCTCTGCTCTTCTCAAATAGAAGGAGACTTTCACCATAGCTGCAACAGCTGGGAATGTGCTGGCAGAGCCCAAGGCCCACAGTGTACTATCAGGATATCATTGCTGGTTATTTGGAGCCTAAGGGTTCTTTAGTTAGCAGGTGATAATCCTTCCAGGACTCAGTTCTTCCCTTCAAAGCACCAGGTTCCCTTTGGCCCAGGGTGTGTCTAGAAATGTCTGGAGAGCTAGGGCCTGGAATGGGAGCTTTGCAACTCTGACAGGTACCCTATTCTACTATGGCTGAGCTGGTATCCGAGATGCAAAACAAACTCCCCTTTAGTCTTCACTCTCCTCTCCTTAAGCAGAGGAATAGCACAAGCAATTTTTTTTTTTTTGAGATGGAGTTTCACTCTTGTTCCCCAGGCTGGAGTGCAATAGCACAATCTCTGCTCATCGCAACCTCAGCCTCCTGGGTTCAAGTGATTCTCCTGCCTTAGCCTCTCGAGTAGCTGGGATTACAGGCATGCACCACCACGCCTGGCTAATTTTGTATTTTTAGTAGAGACAGGGTTTCTCCATGTTGGTCAGGCTGGTCTTGAACTCCTGACCTTAGGTGATCCACCTGCCTTGGCCCCCGAAAGTGCTGGGATTAGAGGTGTGAGCCACTGCACCCCGCCAGGATGGCACAAGCACTCTTTAGCTGCCCCAGCTGGTGTCTCCCTAGGTCACTTGCCACCCTCTGGCTCTGAGCCCAGCCCAGCACTAGCAGTTGTCTAGGGATTGCAATATTTATGCCTAGAATGCCTTTCAAGTTTATCTAAGACCCCAGAGCACTTTGACTCATGGTAGCAAGGCTTGCCAAGAAACTCTAGTTCTCACTGCAGGATGGGCAATTTTCCTCTGGCTGGGTCTGGTCCAAATGCTCCCTTCATATGTGGGTGCTGACTGAGCTCAGGACAGCTTTGCTCTCTGCTTTGTTGGGCAGCACTGGGTTCAATGTAGAGTTGCTGTACTCTCCCTCTCCTAAGTGCACACTTGCTACATGGCCACTTCCAGGGATAATGGAGGCATGGTGTTGGCAGCTCAAGACTGTCTCTTGCCCTCCTCGATGCCTGTTTCAGCAATATAAAGTTAAAACCAGGCACTGTAATTGCTCGTCTAATTTTTTGGTTCTTGTGACAGTTCTTTTCTGTGTGCAGAAAGTTGTTAAAATTTGGTGTTCCTGTGGGAGTATGAACAGTGTAGGATTCTATTGCATCTCTTGCCCTGCCCTCTGGGTGCTTTTCTTTTTCTTTTTCTTTTCTTTCTTTCTTTCTTTTTTTTTTTGAGATGGAGTTTTACTCTCGTCACCCAGGCTGGAGTGCAATGATGCAATCTTGGCTCACTGCAACCTCTGCCTCCTGGGTTCAAGTGATTGTCCTGCCTCTGCTTCCCTGGGATTACAGGCATGCACCACCACACCCGGCTATTTTTTTTTTTAAAGACAAGGTTGCACCATGTTGGCCAGGTTGGTCTTGAACTCCTGACCTCAGATGATCCACTGGTCTCAGCCTCCCAAAGTGCTGGGATTACAGGTGTGAGCCACCGCAACCGGCCTCTTAAGGCATGCATCTACCTCTGCAGCACCTAATGTAGCAGTAAGTAACTGGCCAGTATTTAAGAACTTTTAGATCCTTACCTTGACCACATAGAAAAACAACTAATAAAGGACATTTTATGCATTTTATTTTCAAATAGCCCAAACAACTACAGTATAGACTGTGTCTCAAATCAATTCTATCACTAAATGTCTTCAACTTGAGAAAAGATATTATTTAAGTATATCAGTACAAATCTTGATTGAAAAAAAATTATCTGCCTGATTTGAAAGGTCAAGAGTGGAAGTAAAAATAAAAAATTAAACATTTTTTGAAAGTAATAAGCATCTTGTTATGGTACATGCCCTGGCCACACTCCTAAGGAAAGCAGCTCCCATGCACCTGTTGCTGAGGGGCTACAGTTGTATAATGTACTGCAGGATGAGAGTTGGCCAGTTCCTATCCTGGATGAATCAGACAATGTCTCTGGAATATGTCCAAAGAAGGGCTGTGTCTGACTGACAATGAGAGTTGAAGCAAGAAGGTTATGATGAAGAGAGGCCAGATGTGCCCATGACAAGCTATGTGCAAGCTGAAATGATGAGTGTAAACCAGTATGCAAAGGAAGCCTACCACTAGAGAAAAGAGATGGAAGAAGGAAGATGGAGATAAATGGGAGCCCCAGAAAGGAGACAAGTTCCTTAAGCAGCAGTCTCCATTTTTTTAAGCAATTATCATCTTAACATTATAGCTTCCTGTGCTTAAAGACACTAGAGTCATCAAATATGCAGTGTACCCTAAATATTTTCGAGTTAAGTGCTATCAATACCCTCTTTGGCTAGCCCCAACTTTTCTTTATCTTCACCTATTCTTTCTTTATTCTTTTCTGTCTCAATAACCAGTCTTGTAACTACTGAAGTATACTTCACCAAGAAACACCTTGTTCTGCCCTCGAGAGCAGATGGGATGATCTCAATGTAAATACAGTAGCTACCTTCTTTCCAAGTATTGATCTCTCAAATTGGTAATTGTAGAGTTAAAAGTCTCCTTCTCACACTCTAAATAACCTCAAAGTGAAACTACATCTCATTCAACTTTCATTTGTGGCACCTAGCTAGGATTACAGTAAATGTTAATTAAAATTTATTGGCCTTTGAAATTAAATTCAGAACAAGATTCTTCCTGAGAATGAATGAATCATTCTAGCTAAATTTATATAATAAAGCCAAACTTTTCAACTTGGTTTATGATATAGCTTGTGAATTAGAATAAACATCTAAAATACTTGCTTATTCAGTAAAATAAGGATGTAATATATGATCATAAGTTTTCATCTTGAAAATCAACCCAAGATGACCTTTTAATCCTTCAAGGTGTAGAAAGTCTGGGTACCAGTGGGATTGTTTATCAGATCAACTATGACTTCCTCCAAACAGAAGTCCCTTCAGAAAAAAAAATGTGTTTACCAGTTTGTATGTGTGTGATTCTGTATATGAAAAAGTTCTACACTTTACCCGCCATACCTTAATAAAGTACTACAAAACACATCAATATCAATCTCAATCATCTTTAACAGCCACTTTGGAAATTGTGGTGATTTTACAGCAATATTTTATGATCTGAGATGGCATCTAGCTATTCACTATTTGCAAGAATCCTGCCCTTGAATGCTAAAGAGTTAATATCAGCTAAGTATATTCCCCTGCATGGTGAATAACTAGAGCAAAACACCTATTTTATCATTTGGATTTCTCATTATTTTGGATCATTTATGTAGTCTTGTTCCAGAATTACCCATTTCTATCTAAACCATAAAGCACACACTTGCACACACACACATGCAGATGCATGCACAAATCACACAAAAATAGAAACTACTCTAAAGCAAGACAGCTGAGATTCCTTCAAAAATCACATGAATTATTTGGCTTTAGTGCCATCCCACATTTTTAAGACCATGTAAATCATCTCAGTAAACTGAAAAGACGATGAAAGTTATGATTTTCTCTCCAATAAAATGCGGACTGCATGCAACTCTTCATTTACAACTACATTCATTGTGAGCAACTTCCCCAATTTAGAATCTGGAAAAATAGCACAAAGAACACTCTCAGCTCTCACCACTGAGCCATGACTCTAGGCCCAATAAGCACCTTACTTAGCAGCAGAGGGTAACTTTTGGAGTATTTCTATTGAGCCCATCTCATCATTTCCAGAATTGATTCCAAATAATAGTAAAAGGGTGGCTAGACCATGCAGGAAAAAAAAAAATCAAGCTCGGTTTAGAAGGAGATACATTTTTAGAGACTCAAATTTATATTTTTCTTTTTAAAGAAGATTTTGAAGGCTACTTTTGAAATAAATAAGAGCGATTTCTATTTGTTACATGCTTGTGGGCTTCATAGAGGGTTTTCCAGATACATTATTTCTCCTCATTTGAGTGGCCACGTGGGGAAGCCCAGCCCCAGCAGGTGTTACCATTTCTTCATCTACAATGAGGCATCTGAACCTCAGATATTTTTGTTGATTTATCAAAATCCTTCAGGGAGTAAGTGTTCAAATCAGGATTAGAACCTGGGATGCAGGTATCCAATCTAGGGCTTTTCAGAGCCCACTCTTTCTACATAAACAAGTCTACATTTGATAGCTTAAAATGTTAAATGGAGTACAGGAATAATAACCCCCCGCCAGCACTAACTATGTCTGCAATGTTCCACAGTTATTCATATTCTTCCCTAAGCACCTAATTTAGTTCTGAGAGTAGCTTAGACCCAAGGGAGCGTTTGGTTCACTGATGTTTAGGACATTGTGCACTCCCTAGCCATTGGGTTTAATGTTTCCTATTTTATAACTCCAGGCCCAGTCCCACCTCTCTGCTGGATTGCATTGTCCTGAAAAAATATTTATATGTACCCAGGGATTCCAGTAATGGCCCCATAAAAAATTCAATAAAGAAATGTTTTAATCAAAATACTCTGTCTGACATCACAGAGTCACCAGAATTCTCATTTAAAATTGGAGTGCATCGCTGAAAAACGTTGATTGCTGTTATAACCTCACTGGTTTCTAAATGCATTCTATTCATGCTCTGCTGTTGATGGAACTGGCTACTGATGTGTATCCTTAGAAGAACCTTTTTGTATAATGAATAAAGAATCTCAAAAACACATGAAAAAGGCTTACCATCTCTCCTAGCAATCGTGCCAGAAAAACAGAGAAAGGGCAGCCATCCCACTTCCTTTTGTTGGTTATAATGATCATATGAGCACCATAAAAAAGAATAATATATTCTTAAGAGGAAAGAACTGTCCTTTTATTCCCCCTGAGCAACTGCACGTGCAAATTTCTTAAAGTATCTTTTCAGTACAAGCTGTAGGTCCTTTTCCAAGGTGAATAAAATCCCCACAAATGCCTGCAAGGAGAGATGTTCCTGATGCTTCCCTTGGGCATTTGCTGAGCTAGCCAAAGTCTGCACTCAAGCTATAGATCACTTTGGCACCATTAAAGAATTACAGGGAGTCACATGATCTTGTAGGAATTAATCACTGCTTAACAGTATGTGCTCCTGTGTTTATGAAGTCATTTGGAATATCTGCATGTAAGCACTGGCTGGTGAGTCAAGAATCTGCAGGTAATGAACCATGGCATTGTGTTATGGTCGAGCTAGGGAATGTTCCAATTGGCAATTAATATGCCAGCAGTGAAATGTATTTCTTATAAAGTTAAATTCATAATTTGAAAACTCGTAAACCACAGAGAGATCCTATTTACATCATATTTTACCAGTATAGGTCCTCACAAAGGATTTCAAGGTGGGGACAGGGTAGTATCGAAGATAAATGCTCTCTGGCATTACATAACAAGTAACTATCAAAAGCATTGCTCATAAAGCCTTATGCCTGCATTTTTTCTTCAAGAATCCCTCAAAAATATGATCTAAAGAATATAGATTAAATTTCACTTTCAAGTATTTGCCATCAATGAACTAGAACTGCAGGTTATGGCCCACTAAAGCTTTAACAACCCTAAAGAAACTTTGGGAAAATATAAATAAAATGAAAGAAAAGGAAAAGAGAAGAAAAGAAATGGAGATAACAAAAAATAAAAAAACCTTATACATTATATAAGTAGGTAGTAGCAGTTAGTGGTTAAAGAGTACAGTGAATATTAAAACCAAGTGAGGGAGTCCCTTCCTGGATCTCTCAATTATACAATTTTTTACTTATAAATATTTATCTTGCATGTGTGATTCAGATGATATACTCAAACATCAATTAGCCTCCCAATAAAAGACAAGATGTAAAGATGTGAGGATTTGTGTAAGGCTCTTGAGCTGTATGCTGCCAATTCATTTCTAGTTCAAGTTGTTTATCATTATTGTACCTTATTTTTAAAGTGTTGAAGAAGTTTTTAAACAGATACTTTTGGAATTTACATGTAACAAGTACTCTAGAAGGAAGGTACTCAACTTATACGAGAATTCTGGCATACACTAATCGAATCATTGAGAATTTTATATAGCTGAAGCAATGCACATTGCTCCTATTTCTGGTTTTAAATTTGTACCAAGAAAGACAAAAAATAGATAAGAAATAATTCATTTTCCTTTCTTCACTCTTAGATCTTTAAGAATTATTACATTTCCAAATAATTAAGATATAATGTCATATGGTTCTGTTTGATTAGCAGTAGAAATCATTACCTTCAAATTATTTTTCTCTTTTTAGACTACCTTTACTTTGATCATACTTATTAGAGAAATAAACTCAATATCACCAGTAACCATAAAGATATGCTCCATGTAGCTACCAAGTTTTCCTGAGTCAGGATTTAGATTTTCAGTTGGTAAACCTCCCAGGCAAGTCTCCAAGTTCTAAAATATTAGAAGACAAAAGTATCCATTTATACTCACATACGCATGGACTATCCTACCATCATCTTGATATGTGCTGGTTATATTATAACAAAAATATCTGAAGTTAATGTGGGAAATAAGAAACTAGTACTAAACACTGATACATTGTTTTTATTAGAAAATAAATATATTTCGAGCCAGAATTGTTTCCCTCCTTAGCCAAGGGGAGGAGAGAGAGAGAGAGAGAGAGAGAGAGAGAGAGAGAGAGAGAGAGAGACAGAGACAGAGACAGACAGAGAGACAGACAGAGAGAAGATGCTTTTCAGGGAATGATATCTAAGAATGTCTAGGTCCATGAGAAAGTTTGGAACAAGATGTGAGTTGACTTATTCAGACCCTGTTTCACTTTTATAGTCCAAAGATATAGGATCCTTTAAGGATAACCATGTATCTATTAAATCAAAGATGAGAATATCTTAGTCTCAACCTTCTCTTAGAATCAAATCACCTTTTGCCTCTCATTCTGTTTACAGTTCTCAGTGTCTCTGCTATGCAAAGGTAGTTAGTCAACCCTGAAACTCTTGCTTTGGAAGCAAAGTCAGCAGGGGAAATGATTTCCTCATGCTATTGAGACCCAGAAGTTCTTTTGCCAAGAACTTTTCCTGCAAATCAAGGAAGCAACTTCCCATGTGGTCATTTCATGCTTCAGTTCTACTGAATTTTTGGTGCTCTTTGAACCCTGATTTGGAATTGAAATTCCATTTGCTTGTATTAGGAGTGGTGGGGGAGAATATCTGGAAATGCATTTGTGTTTAAACTTGAGTCCTCCAAGTTGCTCAATGCTTTGGTCTTGGTTTTATGAAGAAAATTAAAATCAACTGGAATGGCCTGGCTGCCACAGCTCAAGTCAGAATCACTTTGATTCCTGGCCTTCCAGCCTTGACTTGCTCTAATGTAATCTTGTCTGCTGAAGCAAGATGTGTGACCACTGTGTTATTATCTGCATTTCAGCTCTAAAGCCCTAACGGTGGGGTTTTCTCTCTCCAGCATACCTCTCAATCTTATTACACCAGGCTGTGAAAGTGAACTCTGGCCTCTCTGTTTGCCCCTTCTGCAGCTGTTCAGCCTATATCCTGAATGTCCTGGCAACCTCTTCAAATGCCACTGTTATGCACATTTTCTTGCAATGCAATGGTAAATAAAAGTTACATGCCTATCAGAAAATCAAGAGTTTCAGAGTAAATATAAATTCTCTCATCATCTCTAATTGTCACTTGCTGTGTATGTCAAACTGACAGAGTAGCAGAATCTAATTTCCTTGTTTGATTCACCATGAAATTAAACTGAACTGACAATTTTTATTTTCACCTGGCAAATTCGTCTGACACTATTTAAATCTAGCTAATCAAGTACAGTTATCTGCTCTGCACACTCATCTCTCCCACCACACCTCTGATTTGCAGTACCCCACTTCCTGAACTCCCTCCGACAGCCGTGCGTTGGATTACATTTACAGTTTTAGAAGGTGTAAAGGAATGCATGAACGTGGTTAGCCAAGGTGCCAGCAAATGTATCATGTCACAAAATTACTACTGAAAGATGAAAACAAAAAGAGTGAAAAACAAAAATTCTGGATTGCAGCACTGTTCACAAGCCCAATCAGTTGGCTGGTTTAGTGAGGTCTGTGCTCAGTAGAGTAGAAAATGTAATTCTGAAATTAACTGACTTTTAAGGAAAAAAAAACCATGCTTAACCTCTGTAAAAATAAAAATCACTGTTCAGGTACAGTCACCATGATAGTAGGAAGTGCTGGATACATTTGAGGAAATGAGGCCATCTGGTAGTGTGGGAGTGGCCACTGATAGAACTATGATTTGAGTTTTCAAAGATAAGGAAGGTTTCACCTTTTGGAATCATTAGATACTGTCTCAAAGAAAAGGCTTTTGGTATTGCAGGGCACCAAAAAAGACTATAAGGCTCACCAATTAACCATTGGCAATTACCAGTGTCTGGGAAGGAACAGTTTCAAGGATCATTAAGGGAGGAAGGAACCTGGACTTAGTTAATCCACAGAACAACTAAATGGTTTTTTTGGTGCCTGGATCCACCAAGAGGAGTATATTAGCTTGGCCCAAAGCTAGCAGGTATATGACATTGTTACCTGTAAACATACTTCAGTTTCAGGCCAGTTTCCAGATTTCTAAGCTCATTTCTACATGCACCTGGCCTTTCTTTACCTGAAACTGAAATGAAGAACCATGAGTTTAACACTAGCCCCAAGACACCTTCAAAGGTAAACAGAAACTCTGGGTTGATTTCACATTTGGGACAGAATCTAAAACATCTCTCTGTGGTTACTGATTAAGAACCATGTAAGAATCTGATTAAACATGTGTTCCAGCCCTTAGAAAAATACATATGAGGAATAATTGGTATATAATTCCACAATGTATTCAGGTACCCCTTGAAGCCCTTACATTATCCAAAAATAATCATAGCTACAATTGCGGGAGGACATTTTCTATATACTGGACATTGTGTTAACACTTTAGAGAGAGCTCACACCATCTGGCCTGGCCTCTTCAGCCCTTCTGAGAAGACCCATTAAATTAAAAACCCCAGGCCATTTATCTTGAGGAAGTTACGTCAAATTGTTCTTCTGAGAAGCTGCTCAAGCATAAATAAGCATCTGCAAGTAGGAGTGCCTGCCACTGTAACTTTAATTTAGGGCTTCTATTTTAAATTACTGATTGTTTGCATTGCTCCTGGCATCTTAGTATATATAACACATATCTCTTTATAGGAACTCAAACAGGCCCTTTCACTGAATCTCAGTAAAAGCTGCTCTGGAGAAAGACTGGACAAGTCTATATGTCTCCCAAGGTTCCCTAAAGTGATTTTTGCATCTACCATATAATGTAGGTTTCCTTTGAACAATACCAAGTGTATACCTTCACTCACTTTTTTAAATTGCATTTTAGGTTTTGGGGTACATGTGAAGAACATGCAAGATTGTTGCATAGGTACACACATGGCAGTGTGATTTGCTGCCTTCCTCCCCATCACCTATATCTGGCATTTCTCTCCATGCTATCTCTCCCCAATACCCCACCACCCGCTGGCCCTCCCCTATTTCCCCCCGACAGACTCCAGTGTGTGATGCTCCCCTCCCTGTGTCCACGTGTTCTCAGTGTTCAACACCCACCGATGAGTGAAAACATGTGGTGTTTTTCTGTTCTTGTGTCAGTTTGCCAAGAATGATGGTTTCCAGGTTCATCCATGTCCCTACAAAGGACACGAACTCGTTGTTTTTTATGATTGCATAGTATTCCATGGTGTATATCTGCCACATTTTCCCTGTCCAGTCTGTCATCGATGGGCATTTGGGTTGGTTCCAGGTCTTTGCTATTGTAAACAGTGCTGCAATGAACATTCGTGTGCATGTGTCCTTATAGTAGAACAATTTATAGTCCTTTGGATATATACCCAGTGATGGGATTGCTGGGTCAAATGCAATTTCTATTTCTAGGTCCTTGAGGAATCGCCACACTGTCTTCCACAATGGTTGAACTAATTTACACTCCCACCAACAGTGTAAAAGTGTTCCTATTTCTCCACATCTTCTCCAACATCTTTTGTCTGCAGATTTTTTAATGATCGCCATTCTAACCAGCGTGAGATGGTATCTCAATGTGGTTTTCATTTGCATTTCCCTAATGACCAGTGATGATGAGCATTTTTTCATATGTTTGTTGGCCTCATACATGTCTTCTTTTGTAAAGTGTCTGTTCATATCCTTTGCCCACTTTTGAAAGGGCTTGTTTTGTTCTTGTAAATCTGTTTTAGTGTTTTGTAGATTCTGGATATTAGCCCTTTGTCAGATGGGTAGATTGCAAAAATTTTTTCTCATTCTGTTGGTTACCGATTCACTCTAATGACTGTTTCTTTTGCCGTGCAGAAGCTGTGGAGTTTGATTAGGTCCCATTTGTCTATTTTGGCTTTTGTTGCCAATGCTTTTGGTGTTTTGGTTATGAAGTCCTTGCCTATGCCTATGTCCTGTATGGTTTTTCCTAGATTTTCTTCTAGGGTTTTTATGGTGTTAGGTCTTATGTTAAGTCTTTAATCCATCTGGAGTTAATTTTGGTGTAAGGTGTCAGGAAGGGGTCCAGTTTCTGTTTTCTGCACATGGCTAGCCAGTTTCCCAACACCATTTATTAAACAGGGACTCCTTTCCCCATTGTTTGTTTTTGTCAGGTTTGTCAAAGATCAGATGGTTGTAGATATGTTGTGTTGCCTCCGAGGCCTCTGTTCTGTTCCATTGGTCTATATCTCTGTTTTG